>RJWM01015486.1:0-47058 GCA_004363535.1 Dasyprocta punctata
CAATGTATACACATGGTACCTCATATGTAAGTGCACATTTTATGTTTTTATTTATTATTAAAAATTTTAAGACCATATATATCAATATAAGCCCAAGTTTGAAATCTGAAGGATGAAAATATATCAATCATGGTTGTGGGGATGAGCTTAGTTATGAGATACAGTCAGAATGTGACCAGTAATGTTAGAATTGGGAGCAAAAACTTATTGATGGTAGGAGCAACTTGTGCAGTATCCACTGGCCAAGAGATAATGTGATGTTTTTCATTAACTAAGATAATTCTATAATGATTAGATTATCATGCAAGCTAAGAGTGTTTAAATAATGAGACTGAGAAGGTAATCAGAAACCAGATCACTTTGAACTTTGTAAAATCATGTTAAACAATTTAATATTTTCCAGGGGAAGGAATATAAGCAGGGAAATGACATAATTATATTTCAGTTTTAGAAAGATTATCTGGTAAGAATTGCCTACATGCTACAGGAATGAAGACAATGAGAGGATTAGAGAAAGCAAGGAGCATTGAGAGGGAAGGTCATCCTAAGTTATAATGGTGGCTTCAATTACATTATTCACCAAGACTTGAAAAATATGAATGTCTTTTTCCATTTCTTGGTGATATCACTTAATTTTTATTCTCTACTTGAGTCCAAGCAGGTACCATACAATTTTTGTCATATATTTGTCATATATCCTTCATATGTCCAAGAAAGCTGAAATATATGAATTCAAGCAATATTTTTGAATTTATGAGTTTTTAGCAGAAAATATTGATATGAGAGAAAAGACAAGAAAATATAACTGGTTATATGTAAAGAACAGAAAAATCTCTAGTAAAATACCCAGTCTGACTTGATCAAATAGGCAGGTTATGCTACCAGTAACTGCAAGAGGTAATAGAATGACATTGTGTACCTATGCATTCCCCCAGAATGCTGTTTAAAGAAATTTATGAACACTCATTGGCTCACTCAAGTCAATACTTACAATTTAACTATCACAGAAGGGAGAAAGGGAATCTGTGTCTTTAGGGGAAAACAGTATTTCATTAAGGCAAACAGATTAATGAAGTTTCCAGACAAGAAATCAATGATGCATGGGAACTTTTGTATTGTTTTTCTAGTTTTTAAAGTGTATGATTATGTTTTTCTGGCAAATATGAGGATTAATGTTAGTTAGGCTTTGGAAATTCATGGAGTTTCAGTTCTTACAGGTAGGAAGAAACACCATAAAAGAGAAGACAGAAGCCTGAAGAGGTGGTTGTAAGACAGAAATAGAGATCAACTGGTCAAGAGGAAAGTCTGAAAGAAAGCAACCTAAGAGGGAAAACGATACTGTCAAAAGGAATTTGTATACAATTTGTGAAATTGTCATGGTCACTGTGAGTACAGGGAACCTTAAAAGAGCATTAGATTTCTTCAGCTATATAAGATCAAGGTTCAAACTAAATTAAGATACATGTGCTTTGTCTGGGTAAATTTCCCATCTTCTCTCAAAGTTGAATGCTTCCCTTTCTTAGGTCTAACGCATACATGGCACAAACAAAATGTACATCTAAATAGAGGTCACTTTATGTTTTGTCTGTGTGTGGCACACAGACCTCTAGCAAAAGTTTCTATAGTGTCATATCAAAGATATTTGAATTTGTTTCTTTAAGATACATTTTGTTACTACTTTGTCATAAAATTTTTTTCATGATATGGGAGATTCCCTTCTATCTTGTTTTTGAGGCCCAATATTGTTCTCACTGTTTTGCTTTATTCTGATTAATTTTTTTGCTTTATTTCATGTTCTGTTTTTATTGGTTTTATTCTGTTTTGTTTTTGGTTTGATTTTACTATACCTGATGGAATGGTCAACTATTGTGATGATAACAAGATATATTACAGTAGCTATCATTTTCCTAGTATCTTGCTTTGAAGTTCTGTACCAGTTCTACTGTTTTGTTTTGATTGACTTTGTTCTGTTATATTTTGTTGGATTTTGCTATCTTTAAAATAAAATTTAAAAAAATTTTTTATCATGGACACTATCTTCTGCTGTTAAAAAGTATACTATGTTTTTTTTGGTAAGCATTCATAGAGCATTGGGTACCAATGGAACATTTTGCAATTATCACATTGATCTAAGTTTTTTTTTTTTAAATGTTGTTCTTGTCTTTGAAGAGAAAACAACTTTTTGGAGAGTTGAAGAACATATATTTATGTGATTCAGAGCATTTTGTATTAAAGTCAATGTGCATGATGTAAGCAAAGGTTTTTAATAGACAAAAGGGATTCTGAAAGTAAGCATGAAAGTTTTTTAAAAAATTAAGATTTTAGTAAGAGAAATTGTATAATAATTACGATCTTTTGCTTTAATAAATTATTGCAAAGTTCATGGTTTAATGCAACACAAATTTTTGTTATAGTTCTAGAAGCCAGGAATTCAAAATACTTCCTCACATAGCCTGAGTGAAGAGTCTGCGTTGCTCATCTGTATAGCCTTAGGGCCAAACACAATGCTGACACTCTATAAATTTTTGGTAATTGGCTCTACTTACCACATGTATATTGATGGATATATCTCTCTTGAAATCCTAATAACATTTTTCTACATGATATACATGGAGAGAGAACTTTAAAATTTTTATGATAGAAATGAGGTGATTTATGACCAATGCCAACCTATTTATCTTTCCTGAACCTCAATTTTTACATTAGTGAAGTACCAATAAACTAATAAATAATTCACACATTGTTGGGAGGTTTACAAGAAGCTATATAGTACATCTGTGCAGCAGCTGGCCCATGGGGAACACTCTCAATTACTATCAAATGCTAACTAATTTAGTGAGTTCGTGCATAAGCTTAGCTATCTTCTATTTGTTAGTTTACACAGCACACGTACAATAACTTTTCTGGCTTGGATTTGTTATGTGAGTTAACAGTTTACTCCTGAATTATAACCTCAAAACAACACACCATTATCTCCTAGGTTATAGTTCAGCAGTCTGGGCAGGCTCAGTTGAGTCATCTGCTTAGAATTTGAAAAGGCTGAAATCAGATTGTTGACCCATTGGTGGTATTGCTCAGAGGCTCTGGGAAAGAATGAATTTACCTTGAAGGTCATTGTGGCTGTTTCTCAGGCCCTTGAAGTTGCTAGACTGAGGTTCCTCTTTCCCTGGTTGATTAGCCAGAGCCTGGTTTTTGCTGCTAATGGCTCCCTTATTCTTTTTCATGCAAACCACTCGGAACAAGCTGGAGTACTTTCTCATCCTTCTAATCTTTCTTACTTCCTCTTTTAATGTCAGCCAGAGAAAACTGTTTTTCTTTTTTTTTTTAATCTAAACACAAGCAGGTTTATTTCTCCATACATCTGTGTTGTTCTATTTTATTATTATTTTTAAATTTTAAAATGAAAAAAAGAGCAAAATGATGACACAGAAGGGAGAAAACTGTTTTGATTGAGATCTATAAGATTTAGATGAAATCAGGACTACACAGATGATCTCAATTTCTTGTGGCCAACAGTGGCATTTATAAAATAAAAGTCATGGAAGTGACATCTCAACATATTCATAGGCCCTTCAGGCTAGCATGGGAAATCTTGGGAGTCAGTTTGACAATTTCAGTTCAAATTCTAAATTTATAATTTAGATTCCATTTTGGCAGACTGTTGAGAGAGATTCTCCACAGACCTGGAATATATAAAGAGCCATGCTCCTGTATGCATTGGACCATGTTGTCAGAGACTACAGGAACCCTCTAGGAAGTGAAGGTGCCCTAAGCAGGGACCCTCAGTCTTATAACCAGAAGCAAAAGAATCTGAATTCCTCCATTAACTAAGTAAACTGGAAAAGAAGTTGGACAGCTGGACTGAAATGTTTTAAACCTGGGAGACCCTGAGACCTTGTGAGACTCAGTTGTGCCAATGCTCCTGATACATAGACAATTTGAGATCATAAGTATGTTTTTGTCACTGATTTGTGCTAACTTATTACTCAGCAGTAGAAAACTAACAGATGGCACTTGCCAGTAGTGTCCTAATTGTGCAAATATGGGGTCAAAATTGGAAGCTTGAAGTTTAATAAATAATGTTGGATTTTAGTTTCTTGATTAGTTTGAGAAACACCGAATTTATTTCTCATACTTTTCACTTTTCATTAAAATGCAAAAGAAGCCAATCATGGTGATTTTGTGCCTGGGAGAAATGCATGTATCCAGAGTTTTTACTCCTTCATTTCCTCCAGGCAAACATTACTCAGTGAAAGTAGCTTAAAGTCTCTAATAACCTGAAAAAGACCCCAGAGCAAGAGAATCTACAAAATCCATGGCAATCAAGACATAAAACAGCTTGTTTCTTCCAGTGATTGGATAATTCAATCATCTTCCAGAAGGCCACCAGCAGGAGAATGATAGAAATGACATATTTGCTGTTCATGGAAGAAAAAAAAAATGTAATTGGAAGGAAATAAGACAAGATGTTCCCAGTTAAAGGAGAAAGTATCAGCTGGTTTTAAAAATTGTGTGGTGGTTTACTCATATGCCAACAACATATCTCTACTTTCATCTCCACAACTGAAGGTTGGTTAGAATTAAACCTGAAAAGTTTTTTCATTCAACGGGACAGTGGATGTTTATTTATTTTTTAATGCCTAGAGATGGATCTATAAACTATAAAAGTTGGTCACTTTAGCAGAATGAGGAGCTGTTTATCACTTCATAGACCTAATAACTGATTTCCTGAGAAACAGTACTGAGAACAGGGATTGCAATCATAACTCCAGCACATGCATTCTGGCATTTAGGGACAAATTCGATTTTGTGATTAGCAAGCAAACTGCATAGTCTGTGCTTATTGGACTATATATTTTTGAAGTGGCTTTGGTGTTTTGGTCTGTAAAATCCTTTACAGGCTGTATTAATCACAATTTCTTACCCAAAGTATATTTTTTACATCACTGAAGAATCTATATAGGTAATTTTATATTGAGGTAATGCTTAATGCAATGTTTATACTTGATCTGTTAAATCACTGTAGTTTTGAGAAAGGAGAATGAAATAACAAATTTAAATGTATCTTTAAGTATGTAGAGGAGAGTTTTTCTGTTTGTCAGTAATGTCACTTGATGCTGGAACCTAATACTGAAGTATTTACTTAAAACACAAAGTTTAAAAGTTGTTGAAAGTTAAGGAAAAAAATGTAAGATCCAATCACAGCTTTGAAGTGGGGACATAGAGAAAGGTAAGGAATTGATTAAAAATTGCAACTGACATGTATTATTTATAATGTTTGTGGACTGGCATTTAGGATCTGAGAGAAAGACTGTATAAGCCTTACCTGGGACATGAAATTCTCTCTGCTCTAGGAGTTGGAGAACAGAAGTTTGGGTCCAATGCAGGTTGATGCTTGTTTTGGTACAATCAGGAAGCAGGGAATGCTTTTTCATTAAAGGATTAAAATGGAATATGCACTAGAAACTGCATGTGACCAACTAAGCCTGAAGTGTGGCCCATTACAGAAAAAAATTTTTTTGCTGAGCTCTGCTGTAACAATAAGTAGTGCAATTTATTGAGAACCATGTGGCTGGGAAATCTAGAAAGATTCCTCTTCATTAAGATTACTCTCAGAGTTTCCATAACAAAAGATCATAAAGGAGGTAGTCTGAAAAAACAGAATTTTATCATTTCACAGTTCTGGAGGCTAAAGGTCTGAAATCAAGAAGTTAGCAGAATTATGGATTTTGAGGACTATGAAAATAGTGTCTTGTAAAGATCTGTCTCTTCAGCTTAAATATGACACTATCATCCATGTTTCTTAGCTTCACCTACATTTTGTATGTGTGTCTCTGTCTGCATTTTCCATTTTGTAAAGATACCAATCATATTAGATCCTCATTTTAACTTTCCTCTGTAAACATTTTTTTCTCCAAATAGTGTCACATTTCGAGGTACTAAAATGTTAGGAATCTCAGATTTGAATTTTGGAGAGACATAATTCAAGGTATAACAAAATTCTCTAGCATCTTTCCCATTAGTCAAATTAAGTATTAATTTGCAATATATATATACTATATGATTTGACCAATATCAAGTGGGATAAGATGGGAATCCAGTTTTTCTTTTCCTAAGTCAATTTATACTCTCTTTTCTCCTCAGTTGCTTTCCAGAAAAACAATAATAGCCACACTGCGTAATATTTACTCTGTTACACAATTCCACAGATATGTATATCATATTCCTATGCTACACCATGCATACTTGATTAAGTATTTAATGCTAAGAAATACTTAACAGCTTTGAAGTAGGGACATAGAGAAAGGTAAGGAATTGATTAAAAAATAACATTATACTAAAAATAACTGAAAACTTTTTATTGCAACTGACATGTATTATTTAATGTTTGTGTAAATATGTACAATAGAAAGTAAAATTTGGTGAACACCATTACAAATTGGCAGTAATTCAAGGACAAGGACATTTAATTCTTCATAGGCAGTATTTTAATACAAGAGGCCTCCATCCTACAATATATGTCATCTCAAAATTCTGTTAAGATGAAAACTTGTTCTTTTCAGCTGTGGAACTAGAATACTTAGAGTTATTAGTGGTTCAGACCCCTTTGTTTAGGTATCATTTGTTGATAAGACTTGATATGATCCTCTAATTTGAGCCTTAGAAAAAGAGGAAAGAATCTTTCATAATAACTGAATATATTTCATGCAGTGATAGCATAATAAAACTTTAATTTTTTATAGCACAGTAAAATTAATATACACTGAAATTTGGGTAATAACCTCTTCTCCTTATAATTCTTAGGGGAATCCTAAATCCCCATGTAAACTGATTCAAAGAGTTCACTTCAGGTTTTTCATTTTGCTTTGTTTTTGTTTGGTTTGTTTGGTTTACTTTTATTCATTTGATTGCTGCTGCTGTTGCATTCCAAGCTTCTAGTTCTGAGGCACTGATATCTCTTTATCTCTGATATTACTAATTTATGCTTGAGTCTATTATATGTTTTCTTTTATCCAGTTCCTTAATGTCAGTATCAACAAATTCAAAGCATCATTGTAAATAATTTTTAAAGGTTTATGCTATATATAGTCTCATCTCTATTTATCTAAGCAGACATTTTTTTTATCCAAAGGTTCAGGTCTATAAAATGTTGGCTTGTGAGCTCCTACCTTTTTTCTTTCCTTTGAGATAAGGACTTGCCTCCCACCGAGCTAAGCTATACAGTAGGAATGTCTTTATAGTTCTCAATTTTAGCAAGAGGAGAATAGCTTCCAAGTTAAATCTAAGCTGTGAAAGTCTTTTCCACTCCACAGATGTCATTGTTCTAATTATATTTCCTGTGATAAAATATTGAATGTCTTCTGTAGCTACTACCTCCTAGAGTTTTATTGTTTAACTACTGTCTGCTTACTTTTTGAAACATCCAACTGTGATATATGAGTTCATCATATTTTAGAATGCAGTATGGAAATAGAGGCCAAAGAAAAACCATATTTGAAATCATTGTACTAAGTTGGCCAGTCTTCCTACTGCACTATGATTTGGACAGGCTGATAAATATTAGCCTTTCTCTGGTTAGGTTGACAGAGTAACAGGTACCTAAGCAATGTAGACAAAATATTTACAATGAATTATGTTAGTTGAATCATATAAGGTGTTGGTCTACACTGTTCCAACAAATGTCAGAAGTTCATGTTATCTTGTAGACATGAATCTTTTCTGTCTGAGCAAATAGGTTTTTCTGCATGTACATAAACATTTTATTCATGGTTTCTCCCCTCCTTGATCTCAATAAAACATTAAATTGACTTTTAATTTATTTAATTAATTTGAATAGTGAGGAACAAACTACATGATTCTGTACATCACAGAATTGAACATCACATGATTCTTTAATAATCAACTAGGGTTTGTTTTCCAGTCAGGTCTTATTTTGAGGAAAACAAAATAGAATTTTCAAATCCTAATGGAGTCTCCCCCACCCTGGTATGAGGGTTCATCTGACATTATGGTTGTCTACAATTCATCAATAAAAGAGAGGTAATACTTCTTTCAGTGTAGGCATATAAATTGATAGTAGGTAATGTAGCTTCCTTTAAACTCTGGTGATGTTCCATACATACATCCTTAACTTTACTTTTGTACTATGCTATGAACCCTAGGGATTTGCATTTAAAGAAGATTTCTGGATGATTTCTTTCAGGTAGCACTTCTTTTGGCAAACCAAGTATAAGTGGTAAAAATTTTTAGTATTTTCTGATATACTGTTTATATAAAAGGAATTATTTTTCTGTTATGAATTTAAACAAATAGCAAAATAACTAAAAATTTAAAAATAGCCTTGCATTTATACTACTTATCCCAACATATTGCATTGAATATAAAAACTTCATGTTTTTCTCTTTACATTGCAGAGTAATATCCTTTTTCAGTTTTATGGTGGTATAATTTATGAACAATTATTATTTACATAATCTACATTCCACTAGAGTTTTGAGTTTTGACAGATGTATATAAGAACAAAACCTTATCTGGAAGAACTTCCTCATACCCTTTGTAGTTTTTCACCGTCTGTGTCCCTCATCCTGATAACCACTGATTTGCTGTTTTCATGATTTCATGTGCTGATTGGACAGACATACACAAAGAACCCTCCATTTTTTCTTGGGTTACCACCTTAATAGTGATTTTAAAATTCTTTATATTTTTCTGGATCAAAATCCTTCAGCAGATACATGGTTTGAGAATATTTACTTCTACTCTGTGGAATTCTTTTTATCAATTTCACATGTTTTGAAACAGCACTTTTAATTTTGATGAAGTTTAAATATACCTCACTGGGGGCCGACCTCTAGTCTGTGTAGCTAGCAGATAAGATAGCCTGAGTCACAAGTAGCTACACTGATTCTGGTAAGAAGAGTTCATGGTGTTGGACCTATGTGTATCTTGTGTTGAATGCCATGATGCCAATCAGGGAGAACCTTTGAGGAAGGCTACATCTGACCGACTGGCCCAGTAATGTTTTCTACTTGCTTATTCAAAGTTTTCTCTAGGTTGGATAACATTAAATGGGCTTTAACTTATGCCCCTTTCTATCTGTCTGCTGGTACTCTGTACCCTTCACTTTCTTGTCTCTAGTTTTCTGAGATTTTTTTTAGACCTCTGACTAGACACTAATTTAATCAGCCACTGCCCAGAAATCTGTTGTCTTCTCACTTGAGCCAGTTTTCTTTCCACATAAAGTGGATGCTCAACTTCACCACTCACTGTGCTACTAGTAAAAAATATTTTCCCTTCCTACTAGCTTTCAATTTTAGATCTCAATTGTAACCCAACTAGTGTTGATTTTTGGTTTTGATGCATCTACCATGTTGATATATTTAAATCAAAACTCAGGTTTCTTTTCTTTTGTAAGCCAGTTTTATGGTTTCCACTACATATTTTACTGTCTTAGATGTAGGCTGGGGAATGATGCTGTTACAATGTGCTGAGTGACACAGACATTTCTTTGGGACACATGTTTACTTTTGTCAGGTCCATTACAGATATGACATTTGTTTCTTATTAAGGACTACTATTGGTCCTCTCCCACTTTATGAATTGTTGCTTTTAACATGGTCCAATTCACAGTGAGCAGATTTAGATGTATAATCACCTAGCCACTGTTATTAAGGAGGTTCTCTGAAATGGAGCCTATTAACCTTCCAAAAGCCAATTCTTAAAAAGGTCAATAATTTTGCAAGCAATGGCATAACCTTAGATCAGAATTATTATTCCACTGGAGTGTGCCAAAAATTTCACACTGCATCTTTTTCTACTAATACCTTAATAGTGTCTGCTGGGTTATGTGGTTCACAATGTATGTAATGAAATCTAGATCTAGTGTAAAACACTTTCCCGTTACAGGTTTCAGTCAAGAGTAGCAAGTATCTGTTCCATTACATGTCATGTCCAATGCAGTATTATTGTGTGTGGACTGTTTTATCTCAAGAATTCCAGGAAGTCTACTAGCACTGTATTTGTTTCTGTGTGATAGGTACTGAAAGATCCAGAGATTTGTCTTTTACATTGGAGATAATACCCTGAGATTCTCTGACTACAAGATCCATAAACTCTTTACTTAATGAGACAGTTCCTGAAAATTCATATGTTTTATCTCCCTCCCACTGTAAACGTGTTTTATTGAAGCCTCCAGTATATACTCGTTCATCTTGTTTGGTCAAGATGATGTCATTGATGCAATGCATTAGCGTGATGTTCTGTGGAATATACTGGCATTTCATATTTCTCTGGGCTACACTACAGCAAAGTTGTAGTTACTCAGACCTACAAAAGCATTGCAAATGAGTTCCAGCATCTAGTTCTGTGAATGTGAGTTCTGTCGAAACTTTTTGCTAATCAGAATAAAAAGAGTATATTCCTCTTCTTTCATTCTGATTTTTAAAAAAGAATAAAAAGAGTGTATTCCTTACGTCAGTGGTTACCAGCCATGCTCCCAAAAAATTACTTATCTGTTATGCTTACAATTACATCAAGTCTGGCACAGAAACAGATCATGGGACAACTAATTAGTTAAGCCTATCTTCCATCATGCATCAAGATCTCATGAATTTGTATGGCAGGATTAAAAGGAGAAATGACAGAAAATGCTATGTATGAATTTTTATTTTAATCTCCTCATATCTCTTGGAGTGGTTTTGATGCAATATATTTGTCAGTAGAAAGCAATTTCATGTGTTCCCACTTGCTCTTTTGTGCTATATCTTATTCAAGACTACTTTGGTGGGTATTACTTCAACCTCTTATTATGCTAATTCCAACATTACAGTTAAGTGTTGGGTAAATGAGCACCGAATGGATCTTCAGATTCAATGGTGTCACTCTGATTTGTACTTTATACAGAAGTCCATTTATTACCTGGTACCCCTTAGCCCCCAACTCCAGTCTGCCACAATTATACTTTGAGTTGCTAGATGTCAATGTCAAAATATTTTCCTTAGACTACTCAAAATGCCTGTGCATTTCCTTTCTACAATGTGGTCAAACCAAGTAAGTAGCTTTGAATTCTTTGGAGGACTAAAGAAAATCATCACATCATATTATATCCTTGCCACAGTATTTGGCAAAAGTGGATCAGTTTCAAATATGAAAATTGGCTTAACTTTGAACAATTAACAAAAGACTATAGCTTTATATTGGAAATACTAGTCTCAGATTCTTCTATTGTTTTTCCTTTTTTAAACTTCTATTAGCACATGTTTGTAGTACATAATGATTACATTAACTGTAGGGAATTGATACATGTATATACCGCATTTCAATTCTTTTTTTCCCCCTTCCCTCCACTCTCTTTTGTTTTTCAAGATAGATTCACTTATTTATCTTACAAGACCTTATACAATTGTAATGAATTTCAATCTGTACTCTGTACTTTTGTTGGCTTTTGTAGTTTAGTCTTAGAATTACTGCTATGCTGTACTAGTCTTCTTAAAAATTTTCTCCACAGTGAGCCACTTAAATCCTTCTCTGACCTTATCAGTCACCATAGTAGTTAGTATTCTGGCCTCTGATGATTATGTTCTGCACCTTGGTCCTATTTCCTCATGCATATGAATGAGGCATACTGGTTCTTCCCTTCTGCAACACTCATAACAACCTTAATGAATGATCTGTGGGAAGTTTTTGAGCAAGCACTTTTACTTATGCCTTGTTGTGGCATACCTTTGAAGTATCTTTCAGGATAAGGAAAATGCTAGGTCTTATTATGGAAGGGGAAATTTTTGCAAGTTCTGATGGTTTGGGGGCATCTGCTGAGGTGATATCCTCAGGACCATTCATTACTAGGTCTTTAAGTGATGTTTTATGACTCTAAGTTTTTATAACCAGGGCCATGATTTTAACAAAATAGATCCATCTTGGTTGAGATTCAAAAACCCTCCTACTCCTTCAGGTCTTCATTTTCTTGCTATATCTCATATAGTAATTTACCTCTTGTCAGTACTCTCCAGTGTCTCATTATTTCTCAGCGGGTCAATAATATAAATCAGGAATAATCAGTTAGCTCTCACATAATTTCATAAATAGTTTCCCCTATATATTTAAAATCTCTTCATCAGTGGAACTATGCTGATTCCTCACCAGTTAGACATGCTTTTCTGATTGGATATTTTCTCAGTATCCCTAATGGTAGTCTGAGTTCTCTGAGAAGCAGTTACTATGATTATATTATACATACAAGGATTCATTTAGAAGAAGTGCCTGAAAAGAAAAATAGGATGGAGCCATTTCCAAAATGGATCGCTTTCAGCCAATGCCTTTCAAATATGAAAATTGTCTTAACTTTGAAAAATTATTGGTAGGTGATGAGTGAATCTACCAGGTTATAATGCAGATCTTACTCTCACAAAGGAGGAAAGGAAATACTGTAAAAGAAGAGTCTCTGATGACCTGAGACATCTAAGAATATTTGATCAGTTAAGTTGTCCTTGGGATAAAACTACTTGCCTGAATCTTTCTGCTTCTCATATGAATAGATCATAGTAACACTTAGTATTTGCTAGAGTCAGCAGTGGAAAGTACAGCCTCAGTAAAACTGCAAATGATGGACAGAGACCCCCCACGTGAGACTCTCTGTCTATAATGCTTGCCATAGTAGATCTGTGTGGCCTATTTTCATGGTCATTACACACACTTATAAAATAATTATCCTGGCAATAATAAAATTTCTTTCAACATGGCAAGATGCTGAATGAATACATATAAACCACAAATTACTTATTTTGACCATTATATTTTATGTACATAGCGTGGGTTTGCTATATCCATGATTCTGCCATGCTGATTTGCTAAGTATGGGAAAAGATGATTTAACTGAAACATTCTTGTTATGCTTTTGGAAACTTAGAATTACATTTAGGCTAGGGGATGGGTAACAAATTTTGTACTAATAAGGGAAAGTCAAACAGTGTATAAAGATGAGAGTCCCAAATAAACAATTCACTTTATTATCCAATCTGCGTAGTAATGATTGCAAACATATCTCAGGATGTAAGATGTTAATAGTAATAAAATCCTAATGATTAAAGAAGGAACTGTCTCTTTAGTCTGTTGATATTCCTGGCTCTGGCTACTTAGGATTCTCTGCATCTTTATATCTGTTTCTGTTTCTCATTAAAAAAGTAATCTGTCCTATATGTCCATCCCCTGATTCTAATGATCCTTCTCCTGCACCTTTATTTTTGTTGGTCATTTAGGGTGATGATGGCTGCACCATAATATTACATTTAAAACTGAGTGAGAAAGATTGAATTGGCAAATATGACTCAAATATGCAATAAATCAGAAAATACAAAGGAGAATTTAATATAATAATAAATTTTGTTACAGAAAAATGTATGAGGCAGAACTAGTAAACATTAAGGAAGTCTGGATACGAGTGATGATTTAATTAGTTTTCTTAAACTTTCTGGGAGATTTTAGTACTCTCATCAATAAATTCATCTGAAAAACTTGGTTGAATTGAACCAAGAGAGCTAAAACTTCCTGTTACTTGGACATTTGTTAATTAGGAGACTGGTCCAACTTGTATAACACTGTAAAAAAGACTAGTTCAAAAATTTATTTACTGTTTCATAATTACATTGCACACCACTAAAAATAATAAAGCAAAATGGAAAAAAAAGATATTTTAAACATACTCTGAAGTAGATTGATAATATCCCAACAAAACACAAGTTTTGATAGTTTATAGTCAATTTTCAAAATTAAAACGTTTTGACAGATTTTGTTAGCTGAATCTTAAGTTTTTATTATACTCTAAGATCTTATTGGTATGTTTAATAATTCTTAATAATGCCTCCTCTTAAACATATACACCCCAAATACCTTTAGAATTAAGATAGATTACAATATTAAACTGGTTCTTACTGAGGTTTTTCTTTCTATCATGTTTGATATCAAGTAGTGTGCCTTGGACTGAGGTCACCTTTGTTTAAATTTTGAAATGTCTCCCCCCAGGTCATTCATATGTGAAGAATTATGGAAAACTGCATACATTGATTGCTGAGCAGCTACTGAATTCACTGCAAGGGGAAATTATTTTTTATCAACAGCCCAGTATAGTTTTGCCCAATGTTCTGTTTTATTTTATTTTATGTATGATATACATATGTGTGTATATAATTTTTTATTAGTACATGTTTGCAGTACCTAATGTTTGCATTCTTCATGTGGAGTTGGTACATGTGCATAACACATATTAATTCCTTTTTAAAATTACCTTTCCCTCCTTTCCTTCCATCTCGTTTTCCTTCCCATAGATTGCTATCTGTACAGGTAAAGTGAAATAAATAAGTGAGAATTTTATGCTTTTTTTCTAAGTCCTCTATACAGTAAAATATGAAACTAGGACCCTCAGGCTAAGCATTTCTCCTAGGGGAAGGTCAAAATCTGATCCTTGCCCAGCATTACTATTGAGTTTTAGACTCTGTTCTGCTAGTGGGGAAACTGGCTACACAGTGCAAATGGGGTTGTATTTTCTCATTCTGTCCTCACTTGCTTATTGCTGCTGACAGTTCTGCCCTCTGAATTTTATAGGAACTGCCATGCACATTTTGCCAAACCTAAGATTCAGAGTTATACTTTTAAATGCTCCATTGTTTGAGCTTTTAATTTCCCAGATATTGCTTTAGAGGTAACATCAGAATATTCCACTTTTAAAAAAGATATCCTGTACAGATTCCTGTGACATGAATGTAAAGGACAACAGAGTTGCTTTTGTTAATTTATAGTTTTGGTCTCTTGTGCTATGATTGTGTCTGGATTAGAATGACAATTGCATCAATAATTTCTATTAGCAAACCATAAAATATACCTGGTTAAAATGTTGAAACAAATATAAAATTGTGAATTTTGGCCATTTTCAATCAGCTAAAATGAGAGAGAATTTCTGAGATCATTACTTTGGGACCAAGGGGAAAGAATATAGACTAGTGAGGCTATTTTTGAAAAGTAACTTTTTCATATTAGTATGTTTACCTTTTTGGAGTATCCATTTTAGTTTCATACAGCTTCATGATGACTGAGCATAAAGTTTTGAAAAAGCTCTGCAGTCCTTTAGAAATGTCAAATTCTATTAATAAGTTATTCTATAATAAATTATTTTCCAACCTGCTTTCAGGCTCCCAGAAGTCAAATTCTCTGCTTTATCTCTCTTGTCTTTCTGCCTTTGTTTTTCCCACTCCTCTTTCATGGCCGTCATAGCCTGTGTTTAGTAGGGTGTTTCAGGAGAGAAAGCTTATCTGAATTTTCACATTTTTTATCTTGACTTATGTGGATTATGCAAATTTCAGAAGATTTTTGCAAATGAAATACCAATGAGTGGTAAAACTTATTCTAAGTAACATTTTAAAACTGTTTATTTGCAAAGTGGGTGGGGATATAAATGACATAATGTACAGAAAGGAATGTAGCATGCTTTTGGATATGGTTTGGGTATGGTTTGGGTGTGTCCCCCTGGGGTTTATGTGTTGAAATTTAATATCCTTTGTGATGTATTAAGGGGCTGAAACACTGACTATGGTGTTTAGAGGTGGAGCATCTGGAAGATAATTAGGATTAAAGTCATGATACCATGATTGCATAATGGTGGTTATTAAGCAGAGAAAGAGAGACTAAAAGAGATATACATGCATGTGCTATTTCTTGACATGTCATGTCCTGCAATGCCTTAGTCATCAAGACGGTCATCACCAAATTCAGCCCTTGACCTTAGACCTTCAGAACTATGAGTAAACATTAACGTCTTTTCATTAAAAGTTACCTAACCTATGGTATTGAATTGTGTTTTGGAGAGAGAAAACAAAGAATGGACTGCTGTAGAGGTAAGTGTTTCACAACCAACATTCAAAAGAAATAAAAAGAAGGAAGGCAGGAAAGAAGGAAAGAAAGAAGAAGGAAGGAAAGAAAGATTTGTAAGGTTTACTGTTTTTTGTGGTATAAATTCTTCCAGGAAAGGTGACATCAAACTCCCCATGTGGAGTCACTAAATGGAGAGGAATGGAGACCTGTGCACAAGCAGTTCTTCAGAGTTATGGCAAGTAGCTCCAGAACACACTTGCTGGTCTGTCAGAGGTCATTGTTGCCATGCTTCATAACTCCATATAATTTCATTACATTTTGTCTCAATATCCGCCTGCTAGTTTCTATATCACTCTGCCTGACAGACATGTACAGACGTGAATTTCCTTGCTTCCTGAATACATCTATCAAGAAATTATTTCCATTTTTAGCAAAATAGAAACAATAATGTTAAGTAATTGGTGTGTAACGTCACCAGGTCCCTTAGCTCTCTGAAGGGACAAATCTGAACTCAGTGTTGCAAACTACCTTCCATTCCCTCAATGATGGTGGTTCAAAGTGGTGAGTTTCAGGGTAATGTACTTTTTATGGTTGTCTACCTTTCCTTTTTTTCCCCTTTCTTTTCTTTTACAGGTGTTACCTGGGAACACCACTGAAAACATTGGTACTGAATCCTGCCACAAGATCATCTTATATTGGAGCTCAAACCAATTCACAATCCATCTATTCACCTCCATTTCCACTTTCAGCAGTTGTCTTTGGAATATAAAAGTCTAGTCAAAACTACATATTTAAAATTTCCCATTGTTATTTCAAGCTCAACATAATCTCAAATTCCAGAAGATTCCCTTTCACACTGTAACATTTCTGTCAGAGTTGGAATATTTAAGTTTCATTTTGCTCTCAGTTAAAACCCACTGTGCCTCATAGCATTGAACCTCCACTAACTACCTTGTGACAGAGTAAATTTATCTACCAAATATGTCCTCCCTGCAAATATAAACAAGACACATTCTAATTCTTTTATTGTGGTTTTTGAGTTTCTTTGGAAGAAATGTAAAGAATTAAGGGTGAAGAAATGCTATATCTGGAAAGAGAACAGAACAATACAGATGTGGAAAATATACTAATAAAAATTGAACTATGTATTCTTTATTACTGCATTTTGTTTTTAATTAGCATGCATTAATTATACATATTAGTAAAGTTCAGTATGATATTTCCATACATATATGCAGTTTATGCTAATTAAAATCTCCCTGTCACTTACCCTCTTGCATGGAAACACAGACTCTTTCAGACTTCTGCTAGTCAGCATTACACATTCATGGCAAACTTTTATTAGCTTTCGTATATGAGAAAAAATATGGTATTTGTCTTTCTGTGTTTTCAGATTTAATCTCTGTATTATCTCCTGTTTTTTTCTTTTCCACACTGGCAATATTTTCTCTGGACTCTTTATAAACAAAAATTCATTTCTTTCTCTCTTTTTATTTTCTTTTTGCTGCTCCCCTTTTCTGAGACAAAAACCCTGTGAAAAATATATCTATTGCACAAAAGACCAGTTTTAGTTCTATCTCCATCTTGAAACTGAAAGTAAACGTTCATCATAGAACAACCTGCACGAAGAAAATCATGTGAAATGGTTGGTTGACTTGTAAAAGCAAAACAAAACAAACCCACCTATCTTTGTATTTATCTACAGCACAAATTGCGATCTCCACAAGTGTTCATGGAACTATGTAGGAACAGGAACAAAAATGGAAAGGACAGTTCACACACACACAAATTTTTGAATTCCTTTCCTTTGTTTATCCTGTTCAACTGCAATTTAGAAACATTAGACAACTATGTAGGAACAGGAACAAAAATGGAAAGGAGAATTCATCCAGACACAAATTTTTTAATCCTTTCCTGTGTTTATCCTATTCAAATGTAATTTAGAAATGTTAGACAACTCTGGGATGTCTTTAGACTGTTGGCAGATTTGATTGCCCTGATTTTTCTGTTCACAGTTTCTGACAAAAAAATTTCTGATATTTGATTTGGCCCCCAATTCTCATTTACTAGTGATAACTGAATTGACTAATTGCTTCTGATAAAATCATTCTTTTGTGATGTTCTGATCATGGCTCATTGTTAAAAGAGATCAGGAAATATTTGGCTAATATATTTGTTTTGTCCTGTGGAATTGAGTAACTAGCTCATTTTAAATTTGTAACAGTGTATATATATATATTTTAATTATCTGCTAATATCCAAATATATTTTAGAAGGGATTTGATTTTTCAGATTAGCACAAAATGACTGTGAAAAAATATGTCAAAGTAGAATTTTAGATTCCTCAAGTGAAAGCAGACATAGAACCCTTTGGAAATCTCTAGAAGAACAGAATTACCATCACTGGATCTGCATCGTAGATTATTGTATTTGTCTACACAGAATTTAAATTAATATTTTCTTTATTTCGTTTCTAGTTTCCCTTCCATGTCACACACCTGTCCCTTATTTATTTATTTATTTATTTATTTATTTATTTATTTTTGGATGTCCATTAACCCCTGTTTGACAACTTATTCTCTTCTCTTACAATAGAGCAAGCACTTCCTTAGAGAAACATTTGTCATTTGAGTTCTTAGAAGCATGAATGACATATGAGTTAAAACTTCGTGGGTGGAAATTTTATTTTCAAATCCATTAAAATCATTCTCTGACTATTCAAGTTCAGACCATTTGTAGGGAGCTCATTTAAAAGTGAGAGTTATATAAACAATCCCCTAGCTTGCCATTTTATTTTCATCAAACCAACATTTGTAGGTTAACCATCCATGAGGCAAGAACCCTGAGGAGTCATAGAAGGGGGCTGATTGAGCTTATGGAAACTCTAAAGGTCTTTTACATAGAGAAAAGTTAAGAGCTGATTTTCATTTCTAATGAAAACACAAAAACATATGGGCTTAAAATAATTACCTGAGAGTTTTGAGAGTTAGGTTGTGCATAATATATGCTTGGAAAAGATACTTAGTGAGTCAGTATTCCCCGGTGTATTCTCCTTTCTTTCAATTTTCTGATCTTATTATTTATGATATTTTCACTTTTGTTCATTTCTAAGCCTTTGTGTAAGCACTATCAAGATAACTGTTAATACAGCTGCTTGTGTACGTATTTTCTCTCATTAAGCAGGTTGCTTGCCAAAAGATTTGTTAAAGGTTTATTCAAATATTTTTCCCCTTCTTTTTTCCTCACACTATAGAGACTTGAGAGGTTATAGTTTGTGCCCACTTTTTTCCTTCCATCTCACTTTTACAAAATTTCATTTCTTTAAATTCATTTTACAGGACATTCCTGTCTTGAAAAATGAGACAGTCTGTGTTAAGCAGTGTTCATTACTACTGTATTCTTCTGTTTCACCATTGTAAAATATACTGAATGCCATGTTCAATTGTGAATCTGTCAACACAAAAAGAGATAGCAGTTTAAGGCTTCTGTTCATTTCCTTTCTATTATGCTTTGAAGTATTCTGTATTTGAGTTACTTTTCCATTCATGAAAGAAAATTAAAAGCCTGTATCCATTTTTCTCTTTTCAGCAAAGGAAGACAGTAACTTCTCGTTTAACTACCTTTTGTATAAAAAAACCCCTAAAAATAAAAACAAATCTTGTGGCTTCTTGTGTTAGGGACCAAACAAACATGATACAGTGCCTGCTATTATTTTGGGAAATTAGCTGAACAGCATTCAAGGCTTCCTTTCAAGTGTTCCAAATTTTTTTCTTTGATTTTTGAATAGAAATTTGTTTGGCCAAGCAGGTGTGTGAATCACAGAGAATATTTTTTTTCCCATCAGAAATGACCCTTGACATCCCTAGTCCTACTTTCATCTCTGTGTGTCTGTCTGTGCAGCCCTAGAGAGACTGACTTGATGGGACCACAAAATTGAATCACAAAGACTGTATGGCTCTACCTTTGGTGTCTTGCCAACAACTGTGAAGAAATCCTGCATTCAGGCAAAAGGTAGTCTACTGGGAGGACGTTTAGGGAATATTTACATAGAGGAGAATCTTACCAATAATGTGATTAGCAATTTAGATGTGATATTGTGGCCCACAATAAATGAAAAGAAAGGATCTAAACATGACCACTGGCAAAATATTTTGGGGTTACTATGCACAAAGTGAATCAGAGCAATGTTCATTACTGTCTCAATTTTATTCTAGCTGCAATAGAAATTGATAGAAGCCAAGGTCTTTTTATGTTTTCATAGTGCACTAAGAAGAATTTGTAAAGTAGAGAAAATAAAAAATTAGGGAAATATATGGCTTAGTGTGAGCATCCTCTCAAGGGGCAGGAAAGGAATGACTGGGAATCACCTGAGGATCTCTGATGGTCTCATGCAATATATAGTCACTGACTGGTTAGGTAGGTTGGATTCTGACACTGCTAAGTCTTCCCCAAACTTCATAGTATACAGTTCTATATTTTTTCTCTTTTAGTTTTGTGGAAAATTTTTTTATAGATAGTGGGTAACTGCTGAATCTTAAACTAAGCCTCAAACTGCATTAGCATAAGGTTATTCTTTGTTCATGGCTCTATCCTCATTTACTGGAGAAGTGCATGGCAAATACCAAGGTGTTAATAAGTATTTGTTATAAAAATGCTTAAATATAGATATTGTGTGAAATATCCTTATAATCATTGCAAATTTTCTTTATATACTGTTAAATGTGGGAAAAATTCTGAATATGTGTGAAATGTAGGATGTTATAATTTATTGAAGGTAACCAAACACAAGTCTAGGTTACTTACACATGTAGAAGTATTCTAAAATTTTGAATAGTTGCAGTATAAGCTATAACAGAGTAAATAAAGTCAATAAAAGTTTCATTCAGGATGGTTTGTTTTCTCTTCCTCTTCCTCCCTCCTTACTCTCTTCCTTATTATCTTTTTCATAAAGAGGTATGGGAGACTGTATTACTGTATTTCCTGCAGTATAGTTGATATGGATGAGCTGTTTCCACTATATTTTAATATTAAATTGTTGAGAACTTAGACACATTCAGAGCATAGATGTTTGTGATGTTTTTGTGTTTGTATAGGTCTCTAGGTGAGTTATCAAATCATCTTCATTTCTTCTCAGTTAACTGCTTTATTTTCTAGAGTAGTGGGATATAGAAATCCCTAAGATATCGTTAAACATATAACTGAATCCTGTCGCAACACGTTGAGTTTCAGTTTTCACTAATCTGGAGTTATTTAGGCAAGAACAGGTCTTGATTGGATCTGGCAGGCCATCTGCTGTACCTCAGGTATCCTAGAAGCCTCATTTCCTGTTTTGATGCTGATAGATTCAGCATATGTGCTACACTTGCAAGAAATTAGCTTTTCTAGATGAGAAGAAGAAAATAATTAGTGAACAAAATATTAGAGAATAATCACTGACACTAGAATCGTATCTTGATTAACACATTATTCATGCATGTTTACCCTTTTCTTTTCACTCTAAGTTCCTAATTTAATTCATGCCTAAGCACCCCAAAACCTCTTATAAAAGTTACTTTATAGACCTATAATTTGGGGATTAGGAATTTGGGCAAAACCATTAAGAGTGACCTGAGTTTGCTACATAATGATTGGGAAATCAAATGCTGTGGTCCAAACCACTGGAGAGGATAGGGAACTCTGAATATTTGCTCTGGCTTCCAAATGAATTTCTTTGTTTTAAGCATCAGTTTTCTGGAGTTAAAATGCTCAAAATGTCTTCTTTGCTTCCTGGTGCTGGCTAGGAAGGCCATAATAGCTGGTTTGGACTGAGCGTCTCTTGCCCTGCATGCAGGCTCTCTCTTCTTAGCTTGCATGAGACCATGTCAGAGAAGGCGTGTCTGTTACAGAGATCTAATTTTTTCCTGAGGGAGCATTTCAAAAGAACAAAGCAACACTTGCCAAACTTCTTATGAGTTTACAAGTCATAATATCACATTTCAACCTCATGCTGTGAATACAAAAGGTCTGCCCATATTCCATGTTATAGGGTCTGAATATCAGCAGGTATATTTAAAAAGGTGTTGCTTTGGAAACTGACTGCTACACTTGTTTTTGGAGCAGTGCTTTTTTCTATATACGTCTTTTCATTCGTATTAATTCCCACATATTCCTAGAAAAAAAGGCTGCTATCCTGATTTGCCACTATATTTTGATATTAAAACGTAGAAGACTTAGAAAATCAGGAGCATGGATGTTTGTGATATTTATGCACACAGTAATATATTCATACAAAAATCGTCATCATCATCATCAACAACAATAAAAACAATGAATTTAAAACAGTGAGTGGACTAAGTCACATTAGGATTGTGAAAAGTTTAGAAACAAAACCAGCTATATGTCTTTACCTGTTCTCTAAATAGGTAGACACTTTTTTCCCCTTAACTTTAAATATTAAGTACCCTAACAAGAAGAAAAACATTAATATTTCATATACTACAGGCAAATTTAGAATGTTTACCAGACAAGAATGCCTCAAAAATAAGATTTTTAAATGACTTTGCATAGTATGCAAACACCTTACTATTGAATGTAACCAAATAGAATGTATTTCCTTAAATCTGTTTTCTTTCTAGTATTCCTAGTATGCTTCAAAATAAAAATGATAAAAACATTCAATTTTTTTTTCCTTCATTTGCTTGCAAGTTATAACAATTGATAGAGGGTAACAAGTTACTCCCTCCAAAAAAACAATTTACTGTGATATTTTATTTGGATGAACAAATAGTGAATCTTACTGGGTATAGACTTGCACAGAATGTCTCAGAAAAAACATTGAAGTTTAATTTACCTTCATTTTTCACAGGTTTTGCTTTTCTTTTTCTTTGAAAGATACCAAATTTAAACTCAGGCTATGTTTGCATAATTTAAAGACAAAGTTTATGATGTGAAAGAGAAGAATCATAATGGTAATTTCTATATTATATGAACTGAACTGCGGAAAAGGCTTTAATGTGCAGGTTTACTCAACACAAATCGACAAATATTTATTGAGTGCCTACTTTTTATTGGGAACAATGCTAAGCTCTGGAAATACTGAGATAATATGACACAATTCTTATCATCAAAGAGAGATAGGAAGGTAGGCAAATAAATAGAACATATTGTATTAGGCACTCCTCAAATCCTTTATGGAGCCAGATGAAAGAGCCTTTTCTTTAGCTAGTTGTGGGTGATGGCTATGGAAAGAAGGTGATATTTTTACCTTCCTTTTTATGGACATGGCGAAATAAAATGCATAGGCAACTAGAAAAGTTGTTTTTAATTTAAACAAAGGTAAAACTTTTTCTGGTACCAGATTTGAGGATTTAAAATACATTAGTAACTTCTACCTAAGTTGAGTTTACATTACCTAAAAAGAATTGTTTTACTGAAAAAATGGAGAAGGAACAAATGATAAATGGGACAGTGATTGTTCGTTATTGTTCTTTTTTTTTTTTTTTTTTTTTTTTTTTGTGGCATCAGGTATCAAACTCACAGCCTCATGCCTGCCAGACAGGCCCTTAAGCCACTGAACCAAACTCCCAGCCCTAGTGTTTTGAGGCAGGGTCGTACTATGTAACTCAGGCCGGCCTTGCACTCGTGTTGTAGCACAAGCCGGCCTCGAACTCACAATGCTCCTCCTACCTCAGCCTCCCAAGTGCTGGGATTAAAGTTCATTATATTTCTATATTCCAAAAGGTATAAAAATTAGATACTCAAGTGTCAGTAAAGCTGGAATATTTATATTAACAGTAAAGGTATTTTGCTAAAATATATCTCACTTTGATTTAAGAATGCTCATCTAGCTCCTGGGTTGTGGCTCAGTGGTAGAGCACTTTCTTAAAACGCATGCCATTTTGGATTCAATCCCCAGCACTGTCAAAACAAAACAAAACAAAACAAAGCAAAACAAAACAAAATAAGCAAAATAAACAGAATTGAGAAGAACAGAACAACCAACAGGAATGTCTGTTTGGCGCAGACATACATTTAAACTCACTTTTATAGGAAGATTATTGGATTTTTTTATTTCCAAAATATTTTTTTTTTTTTTTTCCGGCACCAGGGATTGAACTCACAACCTCGCGCCTGCCAGGGCAGGCGCTTAAGGCACTGAACCAAACTCCCAGCCCTGGTTTTTTTGAGGCAGGGTCACACTATGTAGCTCAGGCCGGCCTTGCGCTGGCGTGTAGCCCAAGCCGGCCTCGAACTCACAACGCTCCACCTACCTCAGCCTCCCGAGTGCTGGGATTAAAGGCGTGCGCCACCATGCCCGGCTCCAAAATATTTTCGAGATTATAAATTTATATGATTTTCTTTTGAGGAAAACAAAAAGTTTAACCCTTTACTTACCATGAAATATATTTCTTTCTTCTCTCTTTTTCTTCCCTTAAATTATAGTTACTGTGTTTTATACTAAGGCTGAATCTCATTTTAGTCCTAAATGGTTTCTATTTCCAAAACTCCTGATTCACTGTGTTCCTCTTTATATCTTTGTAAGCATGGGAGGAATTTTTTCCTCCCATTATCCCAGATAACATTACAAATTTCACTTTGAAAAAGTAAGATCAGGTCACAAGCTTAGCCTTGAACTAGTCATGTTGACCAAAGGGGTAGAATACAGAAACGGCTTAACTTGAGTCTTATGTGCCACTGCAGATTTTTTTTTTTTTTTGTATATTTAACTTTTCAAACTACATATCATGTTTCTTTAAAGGTAAATGTAAGAACACATCTGAAGAGGCAACCAGTAAGCATCCATTAAATGCATATATTTATGGGTGAACAGTAGATTTGATAATTCAAAAGGTTTGACAGTTTTGATTTTTCATGCTAATATGGCTAATGAAGAAAAATAGAATGGTATTATTTTGTGAACAGTTGTACCAATGGAAGAGTGACATAATTGATAAAAGATACCAAAATTCACAGTCAAAGGTATACTATATCCTTTTAAACTGAGAAAGGATAATAAATAAAGTCTCTTCTAGCTATTTTGAAATACTTGATACAATATTGTTAACCATGCTACTCGCTGAGACAGGTGCATAGAGCTGAAAATGCAGTAGCGTTTTTTTTTTTTTTTATTTAAGCCAAGAAAGAAAAAAAAAAAGAAAAAAAGGGAGAAAAAAAAAGACTTATACAACAAAGACAACAAGCAAAAGAGACAAACAAATGACTAGAGTAAATACACAACGGTAACATTCAGGTTTACAAAACCGGATGATAGAAACTTGAAAATGGTTGCAACATTGCGTATCATTATCCCCAAAATGGTTACTTACATTAACAGATATAGACATGCAAAATTTATCAAATCATATGAGTATTAATTGTTCTTTCTCAATGACGAATACATTCAGCAGCTTGTTCATTCTAGTTATCTTACATATACATATACACAAGTCCATATCCCTTCTTCCCTTTTCTCTTTCCGCCCTTTCCCTTCCCAGTCACTTCTGTTCCTTGAGCTGTTTTCACCCCCATATAGTATTTATTATAGATTCTGGATCATATATACTTTTCCATTTCTTATACTAGGGAGACAATACGGTATTTACACATGTGGGTTTGATTTATCTCACTTATGAGTATGGTCTCAAGTCGTGACCATTTACTTACAAAAGTCTCAATGCAATCTTTCTTAATAGCTGAGTAGTGAAAAAAGATGTGGTGTTTTTATACAATGGAATACTACTCAGCTATTTTTTTTTTTTTTTTTGAGGCACCGGGGATTGAACTCACAACCTTGCACCTGCCAGACAGGCACAGAAGCCACTGAGCCATACTCCAGACCCTACATTTTTGAGACAGGGTTGCACTATGTAACTCAGGCTGGCCTTGTGCTCATGTAGCCCCAGCCGGCCCAACACTCCTCCTACCTCAGCCTCCCAAGTGCTGGGATTAAAGGCGTGCACCCGCACTAGAATTTCTTACAGGTTATTAAGATTCCTTTAGCTTTAAGTCCCAGAAAGCTATTAACTGTGTGTGCAGTTGATACCACCTGATAGAGTTAAAGATTCCTCAGGACATTCCTTTTGCCTGTCATACTGGAAATATAGTCCCTACTGGTGTTTTCCAAATAATCAGAGAACTGGCTATTTACCTGCTTGTTGACTAGACATAATATTCTCGAGTGTTTGCTGGAAATAGGTGAATGGTAGCTCAATTTGCATTTGGTTAAAAGAGACTAGAATTCCAGAGGAAATAGAAAAGATTCAGAATTTTCAATCAGATATGATACGTGTATGTTCCAGTGTACCATTTTCTAAAAGGCCATAATTTTAGTTGTATCTGTTACTTATTTCCAGAAACATTTTTATTTAGAAAGGTACATATTATTGTCCTTACTTCTTGTCAGTGTTTATAGCATATGAACTGTCTATTAAGCATGAACTCATTTTCACTCTCTTTAGAGTTGTCAACAGATAACAAGTTATGTGAAATGAAAGATTTCTTATTTATTTTTATATTTCAAAAATTATAGTTTTAAAATTATTGGTTTTTAATAATTGTAAAGATTATTATCAAAACTTAGGGATAAGAAATCTATATTTAAAAATTACTTGGGACCCAGATGAAGGTGTGTAGGACAGTCCCTCCCATCACCATCTTGGCTAACTTCCTAACCCAGGTGAACCATAATGGAAAGCCCAGAGAGAGGCCCCTCACCATTCTGTTTCGATGACTGAGGTGAACTACTTGAGAAGGCCTAGAGACCAGAGGGAATGCCAGTGACACAGTAAGGTATAAAATTAATGCCTGCCACAGTTTGTCAGTTTCTAAACTGTGCTTGATGCTATTGCTATTGTTAATTATGCCACTTTAAATAGGATGTCTTATCTGTTGCAATCAGTTGTTCTCCTTTCTGTAACAATATTGGGAAACTCTGGGGAAATAACCTCACTTCAGCCCAGCAACAGAGAATGGGGAACTGAAACAAACAGGTACTAACATCTCATTCATAATTAAGTGGGAAGGTAGGATCTTGGAAAAGACACAAGACAAAAACTCCCTATACACAGAAGACATCCCTGGGGAACAGATTTTTCTTAGAGAGGCCTTGATACTAGTGATATAGCTACCTACTGCAAAAATGTACTAGGATCAACGCAGAAAACAAAATAAAAATTTTTGAAATAGAAATGACAAAATGCAGAAGCAAGATGTAATCTCAGGCCTTCAGGCTACCCAGAACAAATCCAGCATACAATGAGATAAAAGAAAATGGAAGACACACACCTGAAATTTCTGAAATGATAGCAACCAAAAGAAAGAAATAAATCCACAAAGGTATAAAGGAAATCAGATCAGAAATAATCTCTCAGATAAAAAAAGAAATGCCAACATTTATAAAGGAACTGCTCAGTAAATCTGTAATAGAGATACATAAAAACTTAAATGATATGAAGATGATGCAAACCATGAATGAACAATATAGGAAAGAAATAAAATGCATGAAATCAATTCAAACAGGTACCCAGGAAAATAAAAATTCCACTGAAAACTGCCAAAACCACTTGAACAAAATTGAAGGCAGATTTTTAGACTTTGAAGACAGGATCATGGCTAGTGATCTCAAAAGGAAAGATCTCTTAAAAATAATAAAGGATCAATAAATAACAATTCAATAGCTGCAAGACAATACAAAGAAAAATAATACAAGTATGATGAATGTCAATGAAAAAGCAGCAGTCAACCCAAATGACATAAAAAGACTATTTGCAGAAACAATAGCAGAAAATTTCCCAAACATGAGAACTGATTCTGACATCCAGATAAGTGAGGCATATAGAACTACATTTAACCATGACTAAAATAAATCTACACACAGACACATAATAATCAAGATCCTTGAAATTAAGCACAGGAACACAATATTAAAAGCTGTTAGAGAAAAGTAACAGATCATCCATAAAGGAAAACCCATCAGAATCATGGCAGACTTCTCAACACAAACCCTTAAACCAAGAAAACTTAAAATGAAGTATTTCAAGCCCTGAAAGAAAACAACTTCCATCCCAGATTGATGTACCTGCAAAACTATCTTTCAAAACTAATGGAGAAGTAAAATATTTTCATGAAAAAGAACAATGGAAGAAATTTGTGAACACCAAACCAACTCTACAAAGGGTACTGAAAAATATTCTAGACAGAGACATAAAAGTACCATAATTACAAGAATAATGACAGAAAGAAACCACCAGGCAGGGCAAGCAATTAAATAGGTGGAAAAGCATGAAACTGACAGTGGAAAATAGCATGACAGAGATAAGCCAATATATATTAGCTATAAACAACATAATCAAATGGTCTCTATTCACCAATCAAAGGAAACTGACTGGCAGAATAGATCAAGAAACAAAATCCAACAATAAGCTTTTTATAAGAGACACATTTAACTAAAAAAGAAATTCATAAAATGAAAGTCAAATGATGGAAAACAATACTCCCTGTAATGGGAACCCAGAAAAAAGTAGGGGCAACTATTCTGTTGCAGACAATACAAACTTCAAAGCAAGAAAGATCAAAAGAGAAAAAGGAGATCATTACATATTTTGGGGGGAAAACTTCAGCAAGAAGTGGTAACAATTATAAATACATATGCACCAAATATGGGACCACACAATTATATAAGAAAAATATTAATAAGCATTAAAACTCAAATAAGCAATAACACAATTGTAATGGAGGACATTAATACTCCATTATCACAAAGAGATAGATCAACTTGACAAAAAAGTTAGCAGTGAAATAACAGAACTGAACTAAACGTGTAGAGAAGCATGATAAGTAGACATTTACAGAGTGTCCCCTCCAACAAAATCAGAATAAATTCTTCTCAATTGCACATGGTTTACTCTTTAGAATAGACCATACACTAGCCCATAAAACATGGTTAAGTAAATGCAAAGGACTTGAAATTATCCATTGCATATTATCTGACCATATTGCAATGAAATTGGAAATTAATGACAAAAGAAACCATGAAAACTCCATAAATAAATGAAAATTAAATAACATCCTCCAGAACAATCAATGGGTCACAGAGAAAATTAAAGAAGAAATTAAATAAAATCTAAAGTCAACCAAAAATGCAGGTACAACATAACAGAACAATGAAAGCAGTCCGAAGAGGAAAATTTAGAGCACAAATAAACAACTTAATGCTGCATCTCAAGCTTATAGTAAAAGAAGAACAAGTCAAGCCTAAAGCCCGTAAAAAGGAGGAAATTATAAAGAGCAATGCAGAAATTAATGTGGTTGACACTAAGAAAACAATACAAAGAATTAATGAAATGAATTGTTGGTTTATTAAAAGAATGAATAAAATTGATAAACTCCTAGTCAATCTTATCAAAAAAAGGCAAGAAATTCAATGAGGAATGACAAGGGTGAAATCACTGCAGATCCTGAGGAAATTCAGAAGATCATCAATACCTATTTCAAAAATCTTTATTTGCATAAAATGGAAAGCATAGAACAAATGCACAGATTCCTAAAAAAAGTATGAATTACCAAAACTGAATCAAGAAGTTATAAAAATTTTGAATAACTCAATATCAGTTAATGAAATTGAAAATGTAATTAAAAACTTATAAACAAAGAAAAGTCCAAGTCCTGATGGATTCAAAGCTTAATTCTGTAAGAAATATAGAGAAGATTTAATGCTAATACTCTCAGACTCTTTAATGGTATCTAAAGGGAATCAGTTCTCCATAACTCATTCCTGGACACAAGTATTATCCTGATTTCAATACCAGAGAAAGACTACTAAAAAGGAGAACTGGAGGCCAATCTATCTAATTAACATAGATGAAAAAATTCTCAATTAAATACTAGCAAACAGAATGCAGCAAATCATTAATAAACCATGACCAAATGGGATTCATCCCAAGAATGCAGGGACGATTTAGCATACACAAATCAATAAATGTAATACAGTGTATCAATGAGCCAAAGACTAAAAAAAGATATATATTCTCAATAGATGCAAAAAAAGTTTGTGATAAAGCCTGATGCTCATTCATGATTTAAAAAAAAAGCCTACAGAAGACCAGAATAGATGGTCTTTACCTCAATTTGATAAAAGCCCTCTATGACAAATCAACAGCCAAAATCATAATAAATGGAAAAAAAACTGAAAATTTTCACTCTAAAATTAGGAACAACACAAGAATGTCCACTATCATCACTCCTATTCTATATAGCTCTGGAAACATTAGTCAGAGCAGATAGACAAAAGAGACATAAAAGGAATATGGATAGGAAATGAAGATATTAAATTATCATTATTTGCAGATGCCATGATACTTTACATAGAAGATCTCCAAAACTCCACCAAAAATCTTTGACAATTAATAAGCAAACTCAGTAGCACAGCTCAGCACTCAAAAATCAATAGCATTCCTGTACACAAAAAATAAACTCACTGGGAGAGAAATTAGGGATCCACACCTTTCACAATAATATCAAAGAAATAAAATACTTAGGAATAAGTCTAACAGGAAATAAAAGATAAAAGTACAATATTCTTAAAAAGATTAAAGAGAATATCATAAAATGAAAAGATATCCCTAAATTACGGACAGGAAGAATCAACATTGTGAAAAGTGACCATACTCCCAAAACTGTTACAGAGATTTAATACAATCCCAGTAAAAATACCATTAGCATATCTCACAGATCTAGAGAAAACATTCCTAAAATTCATTTGGAAACAGAAAACACTTAGAATAAGAAAGGTAATTCTGGGCAACAATGGTAAGGCAGGAGGCATCACAATCCCTAACTTGAAATTATACTACAAAACTACTGTGATAAAATCAGCACAGTGGCACTGGCCAGCAAAGCAAAGCAAAACAAAACAAAACAAAATAAGATACCCCTAAGTATCAGTGGAACAGATAAGATGATGCAGATACAACTACAAAGATACTCAGTCACTTTGTCTTTGACAAAGGGGCCAAATATGTTCACTGGAAGAAAATTAGCATCTTTAATAAATGGTGCTGGAAAAATTGGCTTTCCACATGCGGAAGACCAAAACTAGACCCATGTCTAAGTATGCACTGAAGTAAAGCCAAAATGAATCAAAGATACAAATGTTAAAACAGAAACAGTAAATTTAGTGGAAGAGAAACTAAGTAGAAATCTTGAAGACACAGGAGTAGTCATCAAAAAACTAGGATTAGAGTTCCCATTCGTCCCAGCTATTTTCCAGAAGATTTAAAAACGTCATACCACAGTGATATATGTGCATACATGTTTATAGCAGCACAATATGTAATAACTAAAGCTTGGAAACAGCCCAAATGCCTATCAACTGAGGATTGGATACAAATGATGTGGTCTTTTCATACAATGGATAAAAGAGATGTGTCTTTTTATAATTCTTAGCTATAAAGAAGCATAAAGTTAAGGCTTTTATAGATAAATGGATGCAACTATAGACCATACTCACAAGTGAGATAAATCAGACCCCCATGTGTTAACATCATATTGTGGCCCTAGTGTAAGAAACTGAAAGAGTAAATAAGATCCAAGTTGTACATAGATATGGTGAAAGGGAAAGAAACTGCTCCAAGGAAAGAACAACTGGGATGAGTGGAAGGAGAAAAGAAGGAAGGGAAAGGAAAGCATATACATACTTGATAGCTAAGATAATTATACTACTAATTTCTCTTAGTTCATTGAAAAGAGTGGTTTGTGCTTATACTGTTTGATCAATTTTGCAAACCTGTATCTTGTAATCTGAGCAACTACTTTGAAGATAACAATATGAAATACTTTAACTATAGTTAATTTCATATTGTCTTGCTTTGAAATTCTGTATCATTGTTTTTGTTTTTCTCTGTTTAAAATAAAAAAGGAGAACACAAATATCACTTGAAATTCTGCCATTTAAAGATAATTATTATTGACCTTTTTTTTAGGGATATCTTATATTCACAGTGTTCAGTATTCAGTCAATGCTTAACAAATATTTTAGTTTTTACAATAGTGCATTAAATATGAATAGGATGCACGCTTTCCTACAAAATATGTTAATATTCATCTTTTAACTGAGGTGAATTAGTTCTTTTAGAAACATTTGATTTATTAAGCTTGATGAAAATTTAAAGCAAACTGAAGACGATGTGCTCTGCAATATTTTGTGATTTATTCTCTGATGGGAATTCACACTTTCTCATCCTATTTGTATGATGCCACTTTAATTACATGTCACTGCCTAAGCAATGGGTGAGTGAGTGATTATGCCTACAGGAACATTTGGCACATGATGGGAGGAGGACAGAAGGAGATTTTCAATTTATTATGATTCAGTCAGGCACTAAACATGACATTCCTCAACAAGGACTACATTATCGTCAACTTGTCAGCAGAACTAATCCCTGATCCATTACAAGAGTTTTCCTGACAATCCACTTGGAAAAGAAAATTCTCTGTTCATGAGGTCAACAGTTTAATTAGAGAAAGGTGAAGAAATGGGAAGAGGTTTGTGCTGTTTACTGAGAAGAATAACCTGGTTCTTACATCTTGTAATCTGCAGAGCACAGAGCTAGTGATACCTAATGGTGAGAAAGAGGCAGTAAGGAGAAGACAAGATAATATTAGGTATAAATAAGCACCTGTTTCTGGAGTACAGTTAAGCTTACATTCTTGACTTTTAGGATAAAATTTTTTCCAGTGATATTTGATGAGCTATCACATTCTTCCCAATATATTAAAAATTAAATATATGATTTTCAAATTTTTTACTTGGCAAAAGGTATCAATATATTTATTGTATTTTGGCAAATGTATTTAGGATTGACTTGCTTATTCTTCATAAAAAACTACAGTATTTTGCTAAAGTGGTTATTAGAGAAAAAAGTAAGACAACTGAGCATACAATTCATATTCTTACAATCATTAGCCATAATCCTAAGTGAAATAAATCAGACATGTAAGGCTAAGTATTGCATGGTTTCTCTTACATGAGATACTGAAAGTATGAATAATTTAGTGAGCAAAATAAAAGATAGATGGTAGGAAGGGGTGTGGAGCAGGGTGGTGGTGGGAGGGAGTGGAAGGGAAGGGGAAGTAAAAAGGATCAAGATGTGATGCATATGTGTGCATATCTTCCGTGATGAAGGCATTTATTATATATAGGAAATATATACTATTAGAAAAGAGAATGAAGGTCTGTGCAGGATGTCATGAAGTGCTTGTTAAGTCAAATGAAATTGTTGTATTTTCAAAGAAATATGTTCTCAAGTCTCATGTAGTAGACTGAAGGGAAGAAAAAAGAATAAAAAAAATGAAAAGTTTCTTTCAAGAAGTAAGAACTTGGCAGGAAAATACATGAGTCTAAACTGAGCTCTACTGCTTACTAGTTATATGACTTGTGTCATATTATTGACTATTATATATCTAACAGAAATTGAGACATAAATAAGATAAGAGTAGTATGAGGTGCTGGTAGTACAAGTAAAATTCCAGTAATCTAGGACATTCTTATTAACTCCTTCAAAATAAGGAACTTTTATTTCCCTACTACTAAGGAGAAATATATACATATATATACATACATATGTATATATACACACACACATATATATACATACATACATACATATACTATATATACTGTATCCAGTAATGTTAAATATAAACTTACCTTAGATGTCCTTCTCTAGTTGATTTAATCACCAAATACCCCATGCTTGATTTGATCACAGAGAAAAGCAAGTCCTTTAGTTGATTTAGAGTACCATACTACTGCTTGGTTATTTGACTTACAATTGACTGGACATTAGCAGTGTCAAAATCCATGGTTGAAACCTGTGTTAAACCAAACTAGAGATTTATTGAGAAGATCTGTATGATTTCAAGAAATGTTATAGCCTTTTCAATAGATTTACTTTTGAAAATTTTTCTTTCTTCTACCAGATTCTGGTGAAGATCAAATGCCTGCCCTCAGATCAAGCGACCAAGCACTACGTGGATAGGATGTACAATGAGATGTCCACCATGAAGTAATTGTAATTGAGTCTATGCAGCAGAAATTTCAGTGTTTCAGAATTTCAAGGTTAAGTGGTATGTATGGGATCAGGATATTATAGACTCTGAAAAAGATAGACATTGGGTTTATATTAGTTATTTTAACTAGGTAAAGTCTTTAGCCAGATAGTAGAAGGCTTGAAATTAATATTTTGGGGCAGAAACTTTTGAAAGGGTTATGGGAGTTAACATTTTATAATACAGAATAAAAAAATTATAGCCCATATATACATTTACCCAAAAAATCATCTCCAGAATGTATTTCAAATAAAGTGGAAAGGAATACTTATATTGGCAAAATCATTGGTCTTCCATTGTTTTCTTTCTGTGAATCTGGTTTTACTCAATGATCTAATAAACCATGAGAGTTGAAAAGTATCCTTTTTTTAAAAAGACCCTACAATTCCTTCTATTACCAGTATTGACAGTCCAATTCACCAAAAAATGTGACTTCCTTATTTGGATTGTGCAAGTTGGAGATTAAGTTTGTAGTGGTGGCTTCCTTATACAGGAAAGTCTTTGTCATGAAACTTTTATTATTGCCAATTATTATGCTGGATCTGGATTAGATTTATCTTCTTGTCATCTATCTGGCATTTTACAAACTGACTTATGAGTCTTCACTTTTGACTACATATATATGTAATCCTTTCAATTCTTCAATTTCATATACTATTATTTTCAACTCAAAAACTCTTGACTGCTAAAATATTTTTGTTACTTATGGGGTAATTTATGTCTGATAGGTATATACATACATTACTGTGCTTCAGTTCTGCTCTAAAAGCATCTAAAAACCACTACAGAGATACACTGATGAAAAGAGCAACATTTTCTAGTAATTCATGTTACTAAATACCCAGAAATTAAGTGTTAAATCAGTAGAATGGTAAAAGAATGAAGAAAGTTGATCTTTGATGGTGCATTTGTTGTTAAAAGTAGGTGGAATCTTTATCTTCACTTAATTTGGTCAATATTTGGTGTACCAATGATGAATTATACACATTATAAAGAATATTTCATCATAAAAATTAGCTATAAAATGTAAGTTGCATAAGACACCTGGGTACCTGTTCTTTTAACTTCATGTCATGACTTAAAGACGTAATGCAATTTGTCATGCTCTGATTTGCCAAACACTCCTGTTCTTGAATGTCACTTTCTAAATGATGATTAAAGAAACAAACACAGTCTTTTACAACCAAAAGGCATTGAGAAAGCAGTTTTTGGACACATAGCTGCAAAGTGAAATTGACTAGCTGCAGAACAATGAATATTACCTGGTAATGAAGTCAGTCTTGAACACAATATATCAAAAGTCAGCTTATTTCCTTTCAGTCAATGTCTTCACTCCATATAGCTCCTGTCCTGTGTATTATTTACAGAGTTGCATTAGGGGATTATGGTAGTTTGGGCATAGCTTTTCTTTGTGGGAGAAATTATGCCCATATCTTGCACCCTGAACAACTACTTAAAAATACTCACATGTAATGTATTAACTATTGTTAGTCTATTATTTTGCTATGAAATTTTGCTTTACCTTTTTTTTCTACAAAATAAAAACAGAAGGAAACAAAGGACCATGTTTGTATAATAACCTCAAAAATATGATATGTATCTTATAAGGCTATATTTATATATGAACTTTTGAATTACTACCTTATTCTGATAGATTTTAATATTTAATTCTATAGAATTATAAGGTCAGAGGTGACTTTAAATCTCACAGATTTCTGTAACCAGCTTGCTACTTGAATTTTTATGCCATTTCTGAAGCAATCATTTCTATTGTAAAACTTTTAGTAGGCTTGTTTAGGCAGCCTCTTCCATTAATAAATACTGTTTCTTGGCCTCTTATCATTTTTATTTCTTCTTATGAATATCTTTTGTCATATCTTATTCCCACAACTACTGATAATTATGTTAAAGAAGGATGATTCATGCTATAATGCACAATTTTATATCTGGATGCTTAGGGTTTTGTTTCCAACTAGCAGACAGGTTTCTTCCCTATTTCTGTCTTTGTGAGTACCACCTCATGTATTCTTAATGTGAATACTGGTCCTCCCCTCAGTTCCTTTCTTAAAATATTATTTAATATCAATTTCCAGCAGAGAGAAGATTAGGGATTTTTATCTTTTTGTTGTCAATTAGGCTCCTGAGTCTCTTCTAAAAGTTGGTTTTAAAAAAGTCATGTTTTGTAGCACAAGTTCAACATGGAGAATCCAAGCAGATCTCACCTAGGAAAACTGCACTCCCATTCTCTATTTAAAATGGGAAAAAATTTAGAAGGAATGTGTCAGGGGGATCTAGAGCATAAAGAGGCCAGGTTTTTATTGAATGTAGGTTGATTTGAGATTTTTAAAGGTGCCTTATAATGGCACAGACATAAATATGAATTCAAAATCTTACAACTATGAATAGAAGTTGCTATTATGATAAAGAAAGACTGTCACATTTAGATTTGTCATTTGGATTCTTAATGGAATGACCACCCTCAAAAACTTTACAGGAAAGGTATTCTCTTTGATAATCATTTTACCACCATAAAAATTAAGATACTAAAAAAATTAAGATATTAGCATTGATATATTCCTGTCATCTAACCATTCCACACAAACAATTGTCCCAATAATGAACTTTAGGACAAATGGATCCAGTGATAAATAACACATCACAGTTAGTACTCGTATTACAGTCTAGATATATTCTTAATTTTTTCTGACTTTCCTCTTTTGGGCATTTATAAATTTATCATAGAATACGACTTGTTTTGGGTTATCTGCTATTCTCTTGTGATTATATTCAAGTTATGCATCTCTGACAGAAATAATTATAGAACTATATTTCCCTGTCTCTGCATTTTATCTGGTTGGTGACATGCAACTTTCATTTGTTCTTTTATGTATGACGTTTCATTGAATTACTTGATTGAGACAATATGTGTCAGTCTTATTCAACATAAACTGTTGTTTTCCCTTTTACAGTGGGTGTACACTTTATGAATTGCTTTGAATCTATGCAAATATTTCATGTGATAGAAATTCAATTAACAATTAACTGCTTAGCTTCAGATTGATTTATGATTTCAGTTTTATTCAGTATATTTTGGTCTGTTATGGTTCACATTTATTTCTATATTCAAATTATTTCAAATATGATCAGGCACACCTTGTATTTTCTGTGCCTCAGATGCAAAATGAAGCATTTTTCTAAGGTCTCCTTGCTCATTTTTACTTAGAACAGTATTTATAAGCCATTACTCAGAACTAGTTTTTGATGAGGTTTTGTCATTCGCAATTGTCTCAGTGATGAGTTAAGAGATATATGTACACATATACATAATTAAAACATATGCAAACATATGTTATATGTGATATATATATATATAATATAAAACACAGACACATGCACACAACCTCTACAACTTTATATTTCTCTATGTAACAAGAATATTGAAATCACACTATGTCTCCAATTCTAATCAAACCATACAAAGATCAGTTTAGTTTTCTTCCTTTGATTATTCATAATTCCATTCTCCATTAGTGGCAAACCTTGTTTCCATTATATGTACAATATCAATAATTTTAGCAATATTATAGTATATCTCTATACCCACTACTACATCCTTCCCCATACTGATGCCTTCCACACCCATAAGTGCTTGACCATCTGTGCTGTGCCTTCCTATGCAAACACTCACTTTACCCTATGTAGGCTCCAAAACCTGCAATTGGCTACACTCTCTGTGAGACAGAAAGGACACACTCTGTCTCTTCTCTGGTTGGCTGTGACATTCTGTGCCAGCTCTGTGTGTGCCTCCTCAGAATGCTTAGGCTCTGAAAACTACATGAATTCTGCTAGCGATTGCCTCCCCATGACCATACTTGGGCTGTTCTATTTTAGTGACCTGGCTTATCCTCATCCTACTATGTGGATGTGTTCCTGACCAGTCATTGACATTCCTTGTCTGCTTGTCCTTCTGTTGTGGAACCATCCTCATTCTGCATGGACTTTGATTCCTGAGACAAGGCTGGCCCCTACCCACTATGTAGATACGCTACTTACCCGCTTGGACACTGATGTCTCACAGTAGGTTGACCCAGCATGAGTGTCTTCCTTTTTCTTTTTGTACTTTAGCATGTTTTTCCTGTTTCACCCTTACTTCAGATACCCTTATCACTCCACTCAATATTTGACATCCACTCCATGGATTAAACTCTTACAGTCCTTCCTCTGTTTCATGGCTCCCTTGACTCAGTTGGACTCTCATATGCTATGCTATGATGCACTCAAGGTGGATGTCCCCCTCTCTCTTCTCAAAATTTGACACGAAGAGCCACCAATCCTTCCTATACCACTAGAACTGTGACATACAGCCATGGATCACTGTGTTTTCTACCACTACTCTTATGTCTCAAACACTCTCCTTGCTTTGCCTACCAAATCGCTTTTTAACTAAATGTTCAGGAAGGAAAAGAAAGTGAAAAAGAAAAGGATAAAAGAGACTTCTAATTTAGTAGGATTTATTTGTACATAGACCTAACTGCATTCCTCAATACACAATTTATTCCCCACTCTGTTCTACTCAATTTTCTCTCATTCCCAGTGGATCTGAAAAATGCATGATTTTGAAACTTTGGAAAACCTAATATGAGGAGACTCTTAGGAGGAGGATCTGGAGGCTTTGTGAAATATATCAGCTATATCTATACTCTGAAAACACATTAGGCCAGTTCAGTGTCTTTACTAAAAAAAAGCAAAAACAAAAACAAAAACAAAAGTTCTTTAAATCACCAGGTTTATTGTTAATATAATAGTAAATACATGGGAAGATTGAATGTTAAATGATTAAATTTTTAAGGCTATGTATAGACATAATAATTGGGAATATTTCATTGAATCATTTGATTTCTCCAGAGGCTTTCATGATGGGGAAATCATTTTTTTTCTGTGTGACACTTTTAATGTATTCTGATGAAGCTGTTTCATATATAAATGTTTACCTTGACAGTATACAAAATGCTTATGAATAAACTGAGTCAGTCTTCAAGAAGTCATTACAGTCATATGTTTTAATCCACTTACACTTCATGTGGTTGCTTTGTTTTACATAAAAACAAGCAAGAAATGGTTATGATTATGCAATATCATAATTTGTATGAGTGTAAGTTTTGGCAAGGCATACATGGCCCAGGAAGAGAGGAGTCAGTGCCTCCTGAGAATTGACCACGCTGGGACTGGGAGGAGCCAACCAACAAGCCAACTAACCAGTCTTTCTGATAAGCTGTGCAAGACATGTGGCACTCAGGAAAAGAGAAGTGAGCACCTCCCATGAGCCTACCAGCACACAGGCTAAGAGTCAACCATACCCTCATAAGCAACTGGCTAGTTTGGAGGTCAGGCTGAGTTGATAGCAACTGCGATATTGTTTGGTTGACTTCAAAGGCCTGAGGCTGGCAGTCTGAACTTTTGAGATGATGACAGTATGCAGCTTAGCAAATATGGAAAGTTTCCTTCTATCTTTTTTTGAGGTCCAATATTGTTCTCACTGTTTTGTTTTGTTCTGATTGATTGTCTTGCTTTATTCAATGTTATCTTGAGATTGGTTTTATTCTGTTTTGTTTTGGTTTGATTTTACTATATCTGATGGAATGGACAACTCTTGTGAATATAAGCTATACTATGGTGGTCATTGTTGTTTGCCTATTATCCTGCTTTGAAACTCTGTAACCAATTTCACTGCTTTGTTTTGATTGGCTTTGTTCTGTTTTGTTTTGTTGGGTTTTATTATCTTTAAAATAAAAAGATTTAAAAAGAGTGTGAGTTTTAAGCATCTGCTGTAAAGGAATGACTCTTCTCATTTACATACAAGAGTGACTGAAAAATACAGCAATTGTTGCAATTAAGAAAATATTACAGTGAAAGACACATTTCCATTAAACTGTTTCAAAATAGTCCTCCTGGTTTCATACACACTTATTCTAATTTTTTTTTTTTTATCACTTTCAAAGCCAGTTGTGGAAGTCCTCTTTCATGGTTGTCTTTAGTTGTGCTCTTGTGGCTGTTTTGATGTCCTGCATCGATTCAAAATGTTTAAATTTTATGATCATTTAGCCTCTGAGGAAGACCCAAAGTTTCTTAGTGCAGGAGTCAATGAACAAAGTGAATTAGGACATACCGTAATATTTTATTTGACTTTTCTGATCAGTTCTGGCTTGAGGTCCATCTTGTCTTAAAATAGTGTAGCTCTTCCTTCTTGCTTTTAGGCTTCTGTTACATGGAATTTGGGTTTCTATCTTTTTGTTCCAGTCTGTTACTTTGTATATAAGTTGTGTCTCTTTCAGGCAATATACAATTAAATTCATCCAGTCTGCCAATTTTTACCTTTTGATTGAGGAGTTAAACCCATTTACATTGAGTTATTATTGACAGATATTTACTGGTTGCATTGAGTGTATATTTTTTTCAGTGCAGATTCAGATATATATGAATTATTCATTAAATAGTAACTCTTCATCTATCCTGCTCCTAGTCATTGGAAACCATCAGTGTACTTGTTTTCTCTTTTTAAATTAGACTATTGTTGGAAACCAAACTCAGTGCAGTTATACCATGGTTGTCCTTTTGCATCTGGCTTACTTAGTGTAATTATTTCTAGATCCATTGATTCCACCTTTTGGGTATTATGAATGATGGATATTGTGAATTTGAAACTTTGCATGTAGATTTCTTTCTTAATTCTTACTTCCAATTCTTGTATTATTAACTTTTTGAGCTTGCATTTTATCCATAGTGTACACAACAACTCCCATAACCTCAGTTTATCTTTCCTTATCAGTGCTGTGATCTTTTATCTTGTTCCTCTCTTATAACAATAAGGACATATTTTCCATTGAAATAGAGCAGTTCAGTCCGGAGATCTAAATTGTTTAAAATTCAGCCATCATTTGACATCAAACTAGCAGAGAACCTATGTTTGAGGACCTAGGTAATGATTTTTGGTGAGGGAAAACTTTACAGGTCAATTTAAAACACTGTGTAAACATTCTGGGTTTCAGTCTGATCTGGGACTTTAGTGATTTGTGGGGGCCCACAGGAAATATCCTCTAAAAGCATTGATCTGGATTATTTTCTCTACTCCCTCTGATCTCATGGCCCAATTGCCCAACTTTTAAAAGATTCTTTACAGCCTTAGAATTCAGGGATGTTTACAGCTCAGGGAACAGAGTCTGTCTGTATGAAACATGTAGTGTTTGGGAGTGGACAGGAGCAAGCGCATGTGGGCAGAGAGTTGAGTGACATTTGAGGGGTGGTGGGAGAGTTTCTTCTCTGACACTGTTGCCGTGTCTTTTCTCCACATTCAGATACCACTAGTTATAGTCACTGCTAGTCTCTGTAATTTTCACTTTCTCCTATGTAGCTTAATGCTTGCTTTCCGTCCCTCACTAGTATCTTGCCCTTTGTTTCTCTTTGTACCTAGGGCTCACTGGTTCTGACCCAGTCACTGCTCTCTGTATATCTCTGGCTTGTGCTTTCTGTAGTGCCCTGGTCTAAAGAGGCCCTCTAGAGAATATCTTGCTCCCTTGCTTCATCTTCCAGGGGATAGAGTGTTAGGACAGGTGGGCACTGGACAGGACCTTCTATGGTAGGTGCCTATTAGCAGTCTGAATCTCCTGCTGCACTCAGATACTTCTCTCAGGGGGATATCACCTATTCCCAAAATTATGTGTTCTCCAGAACTTGGTTGGAAGCAGTGTTAAGATCACAAAGTGTTCTTGCTTTTTATTCTAGACACTTTTGCTACTGAGTTTCATCTGATGGACTTTCCTTCAAGTTGCCTTTTTATGACTGGGTTTTTGTTTTCCCCTATTTTGAAGTACCTGAGAGTATTGGTGAGAGTCTTCAGAGTAGCTCTTGAATATTACTTCCTTTATCCTATCTCTGTGTTCTCCATCAATATTCTGCATCAGGCACATTTCCTTTTGCTGAGACACAGTACCAAACACCCACAACTAAATGGAAGAGAGGTTTAATTCCTCACAGTTTCAGACTATGATCACATGCTCCACAGCAGAAACATTGTGGCAGAATGACATGGAAAATCAAAGCAGTTCAGTTCTTAGTACCTAGGAAACAGAGCAGGAGAACAGTGTCAGAGAGAAAAGGGAGAGGTACCAGGCATTGACCCCAAGCTAGGCCTCTGTGGCTCATCAGACACATCTAAAAATGTGTCCCATGAACCCCAAGGCAGCCTCCAAAGCCGATCAAGTTGATACTCCACCATCACTGCCATTTTTAAACTTAGTTTTACCAAGGTCAGCAAATAAAACCTATGTGACAGCAATCTTTTTGAAACTTGTTGAGACTTGTATATGGGCAAATTGCAGAAGTTCTACTTACACTGAAGAAGAACACATATTGTTTACTTTCATGGTACAAAGTTTTATGTCTACTTGATAAACCTTGTTTACAGCAATATTCCAAATATGTAACATTGCCAATGAAAGTGGTATCAAGACTTTTATAAACATTACATCATGTATGACTAAACAAAATGCATGCAGGCCAGTGTACTGGTATATACCAATGTATGCTCACCTTTGATAAATTAGATACTTTCTCTTTGGCCTTTTAAGAAAAAATATTGAATCTCTTACCATTGTGGTTGGTCATACAATAAATCTTTTAATTTTAAGGATATATATTGTTTTATTAGTGTTATGTATGTTTATAATTGTGAAAACTTCCCACAGATTTGAATTTTTAAACTCATGACTAAATGACTATTTTCAAATTGGGTGGCACAAGGGTCTTCACAGAATTATCTCAGGGCAGCAAGAGAGACAGAATGAAAACTGCTTGATTCATTGCTTAAAAATAGTGCAGTGCCATAAAGCTATAAATCACAAGATTAACCACAGTGAGCAGTGTAAAGACTATCTCTTGAAGGTGAGCACTTGAGAGAATCTGAGACATTTTTAATCTACCAGAGACTACCTCCATTTATTGAAATTATTCATATGTTTGGATATATTTTTTCACCATAATATTTTGAACTTTATAATACCTTGTATAATTTTTCTTATTTATTGCATTTTTAAAATACAATTCAATTTATTCTCTATATGATAAATTTAATATTTGAAATTCTAGGATCTCATAATTTTTTAAAAAAATCTGCTGATTCTCATGATAATTATTTCCTTGTAGTTTTAGTAGATTTGAAAACTAGCTTTTGCTTGGTTGTATTGATTCATGGTATTGAACACACGGGAATAAAATCAAAGATATTTTTCTGGGAAGAGATTTGCATTTGCTTCAGTCAGGGCCTGTGTTGTAGCTATACAACCCATACAGATTCATTTATTTTAATGCTAGGATTAAATGCTTGTGTTGTTCAAAATTCATATTTTGGTTCTCTAATCTCAAAATGTGATGCTCTTTGGAGATGGTGCCTTTGGGAAGTAGTTAAGTTGTAAGAGTGGAGCTCTTGTTGTAGAGTTAGTGCCCTTACAAGAAGAGATAGAGGGCAATTTTTCTCTTGGGTATGTAAAGTTAGAGTGAGAAGAGCTTGTCTGAATGCCCAGAAAAGAGTCCTCACCAGACACCAGATCATCTGGCACTTTTGGTCTTGTACTGCTTAGTCTCCAGAATTGTAAGAAATAAACATTTGTTGATTAAGAACCCCCACAATTATAGGATTTTTATTATAATGGATGATACTGATTAAGATACTTAATATATATGAATTATATATATCTTTGAGTCAATGAGGTCAGGTTTATACATAGTTAAACTTTATTGTGCTCAGTATTTTTGCTCTATATTTTATTACTATTGCTATATAATTGCTATTAGCTATGGAAATCATAGCTGAGACATGTTATATACTGAGAATGTAGAAATTTGATCATAGGTGTTAAGAGAAAATTATAAGACAAAAATCAAAGGATCAGTAACACAGAAAATTTAAATATTATTTGAAGAAACCACCTGAAATACTTTGAAAAAATATTTTAATCAATAATGTAATGACAATATACATGATGAGACCTTTAGGAAAGACCAAAAACCATGGTGGTCAAAAAAATTTATAACATATTCAGCCACACATAGTTGTACATTCCTGTAATCCCAGCATTGGGAAGGCTGAGGCAGGGGGATCCCAGTAAGTTTGGTGCCAACCTGGGCAACATGGTAATATGAAGGCCAACCTGAACTGCACAGTCAAACTCTGTCTCAAAGAAGTCTTATAGTATGTTTAAATGGGAAGAAAAGTGAGAAAACCAGATAATGTACTGAACTGTGAAATACAGCGAATGATTAAATGACACGAAAGCAAACAAGAATTCCTTTTTAGCTATTTTTAAATTTCAAGAAAAAATTCTTGAGATCTATGAATAGAGATATCAAACAATTAAGCACAATTTCTTCTGACCGTGATGGAGACTTACTCATTTATTTTTGGTGCCAATGATTGAGCCCAGAACTTTGTGCATATGAAATGAGTGCTTTACTGCTAAGTTATACTTCCACCTGCTAAATGATGATTATTTTTGTATGTCAATTTAACTGTACCATAAAATGTCCAGATATCTGTTTATCATTATTTCTGAGTGTCTCTGTAAGAGTGTTTCTGGGAGTTATTATCATTGAAATTGATGGCATTCCTCAATAGGATTGGCATCATGTAACCCACTAAAGGTCTAGAGGGAACAAAAATATGGATGAAGGTTGGATTTACCATTTGCCTGCCAGATTGCTTGAGTTACAACATCAGTCTTTCCTTTTCCTCAGCACTTTTGGCTGTGGGTGACAGATCATTAGACATGGCCTCTATAATGATGCAAGTCAATATTTTTATATCTCTTAACACACTGGGTCTCTATCTCTATTTTTACCTCTACCTCTATGTCTTTCTCCACTGCCACCATCTTTGTTTCTGTCTCTATCTCTATCTCTACCTAAATCATTCTTATCTGTATAATTTTCTCTCTACCCTATTGGATCAGTTTCTTTGGAGAAAACTAATATCATTGTTCTGTTAAAGGTGTCCTAAGATTTAGAAAGAGACTAGGAAAGCATAACATGGAAGTTAACTGCAGCAACATTTAAGTAATCCACATTATCATCTTCTTTGGAAAACAAAAGCTTAATTTAGATAGTTCTAATCCATTCTGACTGATATTCTTTTTATTATAACCCATTCTCCACATTCCTGTTAAAATTACAGTTTAAAATATTAAACCCTATGTCCTATCTATATTGTCTATATAACAAAAACGAATTACTTAGCATTACATTGGCAGTTGGCCAGAGCAGAGTTTCATTTCCTTATGTTTTTCATTGCCATGATACATATAACTATACAGGAAAGCTACACTTCTCTTATTTCCCTAAGTGACTTTGTGCACCTCAATTAATCCACCTTTCCCCTATTTCCTTGATAAAGGTTGGCTTGTCACTCTTTCAATACACAGATTAATTAATGTCTCTTCTAGAGAGAGTTCTTCTAATGCACTACAGCCAGGTTGTCCCTTATGAACCCTATCATGGCTCTTAATATTAAATATTATAAATTTATAATTTTTTTACTGTTAGTCACTCCCTCTTCTAGGAATGTAAGATTTTGATGAAAAAAATAATGTGTATTCGTCTTTGTATCCTCAGAATCCGTCACACCACTGGATACATTGGAAAAAAGTAAACAGTGTAGAGAACCAATGTATTGTAAAACTTCAGAATTTGATGATAAGTTCAATTGTCTACGAAATAAGTATTAAGCATAACTGTTAAAAACGAGCATCTTAGAGTCAATAATAAAGCATATTTCTTAGTTTAGCAGTCTTGTTCCCAAAATGCTGCACATATAGGTTGACTCTAGTGAAATGCAGTTTCAATTTTGTAAACAACGGTGTTTGCCAAAAACATCATTTATGTGAACTAGACAAGTTACTCTTTTCTTTCTTTTCCTAATCTAATTGTAAACCAGGTCAGCCTGAAGGCCATGGCTGATGTTTGCTAGTCATCAGTTTCTTTAAAATGCATTTTTACACCCTTGCACAAAAACTGAGGAATAAATGTCCATTACTTTTGGATTAAAAGAAGTGAGCATCTTCTGAATACCACCAGGACAAGGACAGTTAATAATATTGAAAGAAGAATGCTGTTGTGCGTATTTTTTTCAGTCCAGCATCTATTTCCAATTAAAACATCAGTAAGATGCAGTTTATGTTCATCAGAGGAGCTTAACATATACTTCCTGTGCAAAGGAATACAAAATACTGATTGTAACAAGGTAGCACAATCTAACTGAGCTCAAAACACTTAGATTAGAATAACTACAACGTCGCTCAGTCATTCCTTGTCACAAAGCAGAGGGAGTCAGTGTTTTCCAGTTTATAGGAGAAATGAAAACATTTAACGACAAAAGGATAAAATTGCAACAATCTAAATAAATTTTAAATACATAAATGAGAATAAGGATTTTGTGTCATTTTATGAGAGCTGCAATGCCAAAGTAGACTATTGAGTACTGTGACGTTTTTGGGTAGGCAATTAGAGGAAGCAGGCACCAGGCGTCTGCTCTTAGAAGGAAAAGGGAAATTGTGAAGCGATTAGTAAGTTGAAACTCCATTAGCCACACTAATGAATATTTATTACGACTTTTCTCATTAGGAGTTAGTACTGTACATGTTTTCAATAAAACAGCCTAGTACATTTTGGTGATTTCACAAGTTTCAATAAAGAGAATTCTATCTTTTGAATTAAGAAGTCCTCCCTAGTTGGCGAATTTGTATGTTCTTCAATTCTTGTTTTTCCATATCAGTGAGTTAACATATCTAAATTCAGCGAATTCTAATGAAATCATTGCAATACCTATGGAACTCATAGAAGAACATATATGAACACAGGTGAGACAGAGTTTATTACTTTGCCCTCACATATCAACAATTCAGTTCTAATTCTCTACACTTTGAGAAAGAAAATTTCCTTGAAATAGTCTTTCTTAAAGAAAAGAGGTCTCATGGTTTTAGGGAAGGCATGTAGTAAGCTTTTGTACCTGTAGATTGTCTTCTCTTTCTTGAGAAGACTTCAAGTGGAACACCACTGAGAAGTGGAGTGAAT
>RJWM01015487.1:0-47722 GCA_004363535.1 Dasyprocta punctata
TTTTTTTTTTTTTAATCTTAAAGAGAAAAAGAAGAACAAAAATTCAAACCACAATAATTAGAGGGTAACAATGGTTAATGCATTGTATATTGTTATCTTTAAATCAGACTCATATGTGTAAATATCATATTGTCTCCCTCGTGTAAAAATACTGAAAATCTAAATAAGATCCAAAATGTACAATAGATATTGTGAAAAGGAAAGGGAAAGAAAGCGCTCGAAAGGAAAGAACAACTGGGATAGGGAAAGGAGAAAAGGAAGAAGGGAGAAGATTACATGTACATATATATATGTGTGTGCATGTATGTAAACAAGATAGATAACTATACTACTAATTTCTGTTAGTTCATCAAAAAGGACAGTTCGTGCTTTCTTTTTTTTTTTTTTTTTTTGTTGGTACCGGGGATCAAACTCACAACCTTGCACCTGCCAAGCAGACGCTAAATCCACTGAGCCAAACTCCCAGCCCTAGGTTGTGCTTTCATTGTTTCAGTGTTTGACCACCTTTTTTCATGCCTGAATCTTATAATCTGAACAACTACTTTGAAGACAACAATATGCAATATATTAACTAGTGTTAATTTCCTATTACTTTGTTTTGAAGTTCTAGATCATCTTTTTTATTCTTTTTGTTGTTGTTTTGTTTTTAAAATAAAAAAACATAATAAAGCTTGCAGGTTTTGGGGTATACAGAACTCAGTGTCTAAATGACTAGAATGAGACTGACCTGCAGAACCTGAAATGATCAGACACTGTGGCCATCTGAGGGTGGTAAGAGAAGTCCCGGGACTGCCCCACATTCTACTGTAGGGTAAAGAGGAGGGGGGATATAACAGGCCGAGAGTCCTGGGGTGGGACAGAGCTGTTTCAGTTGCCAGTAGTGGTGGTAATGGACACATGGACAGCAAGAGAACATTATGTTAACTTGTAGGAGGCATAACTGGGGAAGAGGAAGTTTACAAAAACCTCAGTGCTCCTCATTCCTCTGTTCGGTGGCATTTCAGGACTTCGAAATTTGGGATGCTGCCCTACATTTGACACGTTCGTACCCAACCATGGATGATGCTAGAGGGACAAGGGCTAGAAGTGATTGAGATTTATTTCAATTGTAATTTCTACCATTATACTGTACTGTTCTGTTTCTGCATATATTGGTTACTTTCTCTTCATTGGGACAAAATACCCAATATGCAGAATTTAACAGAGGAGAGGCTTAATTTGGCTCAAGGTTTCGGAGAATTCAGTCCATGGTTAGTTGACTCTAAGGTCAATGGTGGAAAGGCAAAGCAGATTTAAAGTGTCCACCACATGGCAGCCAGGAAGCAGAGAAGGAAGGGAGGAGCTGGAGACAAGAAGACAACCTTCTAGGTCACAGCCCCAGTGACCCGGCTCCTCCAGCCAGGACTGCTTTCTGACAGCACATCCAGATATTGAGCTCATCAATGGGTGAATCCACTGACGAGCACAGCACTCCCATGGTCCAATCATCTTCCAAACATGAGGCTTTGGAGGACATTTAAATTCAAACCATAACCTTGCATAGCAAACCATCTCAAAGCTCAACAACTTGAAATGACAATGAGCGTTTATTACCTTTCAGTAGTTTCTGTGGGTCAGGGAGTTGGGCGTTGTGACTCAAGGTCTATCATGATATTAGAGTCAAGAAGTCAGCAAGGGAGCCAGGCACAGAGTCACACACGTATAATCCCAGCACTTGGGAGGCTGAAGCAGGAAGATCACCTTGAATTCAAGATCAGCTGAACTATATAGTGAGTAAAACCCTGTCTCAAAAAAAAAAAGAAAAAATTCAGATGGGACTTCAGTCAGCTGAAGCTTAACAGGGACCAGATCTGCATTCAAGATGGCGCGTTCACATGGCTGTTGGCAGGCCTCAGTTCCTCCGCATGTGAACCTCTTCATCAGGCTGCTTGAGGGTTCTCACAACATGCCAGTTGACTTAGAGCTTGAGAAAATGAGGAAGGAGCCACCTGCCTTTAGTAACCTCATCAGGGAACCCCAATACTTTCCCATCTGCATATAGTGTAGTCTTCTCTTATACATGGAGGATACCTCCTAAGATTCCCATGGGTGCCTGAAACTTTGGGTAGCACCTAAACTATATACAAGCAATTCAGCATAGGGACAGTAAACCTGATAACCAAGACAGGGACTTCAGTGACTGCTAGGTAGTAGCATATACAGTATAGGTACACTGGACGAAGGGGTGATTCGTGTCCTGTTCAAGATAGGGCTGGATGGTGTGAGATTTCATTATACTCCTTAGCAAGGCACACGATTTAAAACTTACGAATTGTTTACTTTTAGAATTGTCCATTTAATATTTTTAGAGCACAGGTGACCACAGGGGAACTGTTACCTGCTAGTATTAACTGAGATCTGAAAATATGAAATGGAAAATTCCAGAAATGAACAATTTATATATTTTACTTGTCAGTACCAGGGATCGAACTCACAACCTCATGCCAAGCAGGTGCTTAAGCCACTGACCCTTTTTGAGGCAGGGTTGCACTGTGTAGCTCAGGCTGGCCTTGTGCTCACACTGTAGCCCAAGCTGGCCTCGCACTCACAATGCTCCTCCTACCTCAGCCTTCTGAGTGCTGGGATTAAAGGCGTGCACCACCATGCCCGGCTTAATTTATATATTTTAAATGATTTTTTATAATGCATTATTCTCTCTCTTTCTCCTTCTCTCCTGCCACACTGGGGATTAAACCAAAGGCCTTTGCATAGGGCTATTTCCCCAGTTCTTTTTAAAAATTTTTTATTTTGAGACAGGGTCTTGCTAAGTTGCTAAATTGCCCATGCTGGGCTTGGAATCCTCCTGCCTCCAATATTCTATTTTATTATTATTGTTCATTTCTTAGCACACTGATAAACTTTATCATGCGTATGTGTGTTTGTGTAGGGAAAACACAGTGTTATGGATTAAAAACTGGTGGTCAACTTAACACCAGCTGAATTAAATCAGCATGGTGCTAAGTGTAGATGGCCCACCTGAGGAAAGTTGCCAGCATAAAAAGAGAGGAAGAGCAGCATTGTGAGTTCTCCTAAGTGCTGTTGTTTGGAGCCGTTGGTTCTCCTGGAGGAGCTTGTAATGCTGGCTTCCCTGATATGAACTCGGCTGTCATTGTCAGAGGAGCTCAGGACCTCATTGTCACTGAGGGTGGCTGTGGTACTTTTTAGGGGAGCTCTGGTCCTTACTTTGAGCATTGCTTCCTGGCTCCAGTGCAGAACCCCCAACCTACTGGCATAGATCCTTCACCCCGCTGGCACAGACTTTCTAGCTTCCACTACTGAACTTTGGGCCCTCCCAGCACAGATCTGTAAAACAGAATTTGTCATGGGCTCTAGGCCTCCAGTTGGACTCGTAGGAGGCATTGTCATGGGCTCTAGGTCTTCCGCTGGACTCATGCAGGACATTGCTGTGGGATCCAGGCCCTCAGCTGGATTCTCTAGGTCTTTAGTGTTGTGGACAGATTTCCTGCACTTTCTTCTGTTTAACTCTGGGTGACTATTATAAAATAATATTATAAAAGCCGGGCGTGGTGGCGCACGCCTTTAATCCCAGCACTCGGGAGGCTGAGGTAGGAGGAGCGTTGTGAGTTCGAGGCTGGCCTGGGCTACAACGCGAGTGCAAGGCCGGCCTGAGCTACATAGTGCGACCCTGCCTCAAAAAACCAGGGCTGGGGGTTTGGCTCAGTGGCTTAAGCGCCTGCCCTGGCAGACGCGAGGTTGTGAGTTCAATCCCCAGTACCGCAAAAAATAAATAAATAAAATAAAATAATATTATAAATTCTGTGTCCTGTGTGTAACTGTTCTCCTTGCAACCCCTGACTACAGCTGAGGTTGCAGCCACCCAGCAGGGCCCTTGGGACCGATCCCCAGGATCAGGGGTCTACGCACTCTGCTCAGGAGAAGCAGCCATGACAGTAGAGCCAGGCCGAGGGGAGGGAGTTGGGCAGCCTGTGGGAGGGTGGGGACTCCGCCAGCACCGGACCACATTCTCATGCTGAGGACAGAGGGGGAGGGAGATGGGGCTCGGGTGGTGCTTGGTGTTGACAGCCCCGGTGCCCGTGGTAGGACACACAGCGGTCAGGGCAGCTGGTGCCCTGGTGACCGGCATTTGGCAGGACGATGACCGAGGCCAGGTGTAGCAGATGCTTAGACACCTGATCTCGAGGTTGGCAGAGAACTAGAGACAGGTGTGTGGCAAGGAACTGTCTCCCGGGGAGCGCAGGGGGCACAGGGCGGGCAGGGCAGGGATACTGAGTCAGATCTTCATGAAATGCTTCAAGGCCACTCCGGGGAGCTGGTGTGACAGGGTCAGGGACGGGCTCGGGCTGAGCTCTGCCTCCTGTGGAAAAATGCAAAAGCAAGCAACTAAGCTTGGGGCTGGGTGTGGTGCTGTGCATCTGTACCAGCTGCTCACAAGGCCGAGGCAGAAAGATCCTTTTAGCCCAGGAGTTCAAGACCAACCGGAGCAACATAGTAAGATCCTATATAAAACCAATCAATCAACCAATCAATAAAATAAAAGAGGAAAAAGAAAACCAATGAGGGAAGATGAGCCTAACAAATACTAAGATACATTGCACAGGTACAATAATTTTTGAAAGTTGTGATGGTGGTACATGAATATACAGATAATGCAACCGAGTATAAAAATCCATGAAAAATTCTAATTACAAGAATTATAAGCTGGGCATGGTGGCACACACCTGTAATCCCAGCACTCAGGAGGCTGAGGCAGGGGATCATTGTGAGTTTGAGACCAGCCTGGACTACAAAGTGAGCTTAAGGCCAGCCCAAACTGCAGAAAAAGACCCTGTCTCAAAAAGACAAACAACAATAACAACAACAACAGAATTATAAAGGTGACATTTCAAAAATGTGGGGAGAAGTGAAATAACAGCTGACAGTGGGAAAACTGGAGAACCAGCTTCAAAAGAATAGACAAAGGTGGGTTTTTGCCTAACATCAAAATGTTTCACAAATCAAAGGCCTACATTTAAAAAACATAATAGAGCATAAAAGTACTATCTTGTAATTAGAACAAAACACAAGAGTCAGGCGTGGTGGCGCACCCCTTTAATCCCAGCACTCAGGAGGCTGAGGTAGGAGGAGCGTCGTGAGTTCGAGGCTGGCTTGGGCTACAACCTGAGCGCAAGGCCAGCCTGAGCTACACAGTGTGACCCTGCCTCAAAAAAACTAGGGCCAGGCGTTTGGCTCAGTGGCTTAAGCGCCTGTCTGGCAGGTGCGAGGTTGTGAGTTTCATCCCCGGTGCTGCAAAAAAAAAAAAAAAAAAAAAAAGAAAGAAAGAAAGAAACCACAAGAAAAATATTTGTATTGTCTGCAAACCGTGTCTATACATCACCGCTAAGCAAGGAAAGGCTTGGCGCTGCTGATGCCGAGGAAGAGGAGGAGAGACTGATGACCAAGTCGGCTTGGAAGATGCCGGATCAGTGACTCAAACAGCTTAGCACCTGCCTTAGGGGCCCCAGGAGGTGAGAGGGGCTCAGGGGGACAATGGGCAGGAAAGAACCGATGACTGGGGACTCCAGGGGCCCCTGCAGCGTCCGCAGCGGAACACCGACCCTGCCTCTCCCGTGCCGGTGCCTCTGTGTCTTCTGTCCTGAAGGGGAGAGGGGCTAACTAGCAGGGCTTCAAGTCAAGCCTGCCTTTGGGTTCTGGACAGGACACTTGTCAGATGACCGGGCGTCCACATGCAGAGCTGGGTGAGAATCCGACCCACGTCCAGGCAGCAAAGAGGCAGGCACGAGGGGAGGCCGAGAGGCCAGGCTCCCAGGACCCATCAGACCTTGGCAGGGCTGAGTGAAGAGCTGGTCTTTCCTGCAAAAGTGGCTGTCCAGTCCCCGAAAGGTCACCTAGCTGACTGATACCATTCTCACCCACACGGGGGAAGTGCTGCCCACAGTGCTGTCCACACACTGTCCAGCCGTGTGACCTCCAGAATTAGTGATTCTTAAAGTAAACTAAAGGCTAGTGAAGCCAGAGGGTCTCTTTAGGGTCTTCCTCTCTTACAGCATGACTCCAGGAATTCATGTTAGGTGGTGGTGCTGGTGCATGCCTTTAATTCTAGCAGTCAGAGAAAATGAGACAGAAGGATGGAACATTTGAACATATAACCTGGGCAAGTTAGTGACTTAGCAAGAAGCTCTCAAAATAAAAAATAAAATTAAATTACATAAAGGGCTGTGGATGTAGCTCAAAGTGAACTTGGGTTCAGTCCCAAGTACAGGGTTGGGGGGAGAGAAAGAAATCATAGAAAAAAAGATCAATCAATGCAACCTCATGAAAACAAAAAACAAAAAACAAAAAAACCTTGTTGCCGGGCATGATGGTGAATTCCTGCAATCGCAGCACTCAGGAGGCTGAGGCAGGAGGATCATTGCAAGTTTGAGACCAGCCTGGACTACAAAGTGAACTCAAGGCCAGCCTGAACTGCATAGTGAGGCTCTGTCTCAAAAAGACAAAAACAAACAAACAAAAAAACACCTTGTGAGAAAACCTATAGTGAAGAAATTATAAAGTACACTTACATTTTAATAATCTTATTAAATGTAACATTTGTTATTCATAATTATCAATAGATTATCAATAAATTTTTAAATTGAAGTACATTTAAACTATTAAAGTACAAACTCAGAAAAATATTTGTAATTCATCTAACAAAGATGTTGATAAGTGCTGAAATAGAAAAATAGGTAAGTGTTGAAACAGAAGAAAATCAATTTAAAAAGGACAAAGACAGTTCATAGACAGGACTTTTCATACTAGAAAATCTGTCAACATCCCTAATAATAAGAAAAAAAACAAGTCGAACCCACACTGTGAAACCTTTATTCGTCATTTAGTTTAATCAGAACATTTGACAGTCTGTTGACAGGTATGGGGGACACATTCATACATCGTGGATGGGCGGAAGAACCCACACTCATATCAGACAGGGGACCCTGAATACTGGGAAATAGCTCCCCAAACTGTTTTCTGTTTCTGAGAACCTCCTTTCCTGTGGGTCACAAAATTATTTGCCGAGGTTCCAAAGGATTAGAAAGGACCAACAAGGGGACCAGTTAAACAAGTAACAAGCATAACATTACACATTTGCCTATACTGTCAGAGACCCATGTGCACTAATGCAGGGACTGTTTTAACGAACATCGCCATGGGTTGCTTACTGACGGGGTGCACTCTGAAAGATGCATTGCTGCGCAATGTGGTCACCACGTGAAGGTCACGGTACTCGCCCAAACTAAGCTGCTACGACATTAGCAACGCTTCCTGCTCCCTTTCCCTCCATTCCCTGGCGACCACCAACCCGGCCCCTCTACCTGGGGATCTGCCCGTGCTGGACTTTTCCTAAAAACAGAACAGTGCCATATGCGGCATCTGGTGGTGACTTCTTTTCCTTATCACAATGCTTTCAAAATTCATCTGTTCACTGCATGGTGCAAAAGCACCCCCCTCCCCCCACCATTGCTAAGGCTGGCCGACACTCTGGCGTATGGCTAGACCACATTTTGCTTATCCACTCGTCAGTTGATGGAATTTCAGTTCTTTCTACTTCTTGGCTCCTGGGAACAATGCTTTATCAATGCAAAATTTTGATCCATACCAATTCCAAGATATCCTAATATACAAAGGAAGAACTGATAGCCTCTCCTGACATGACAGCACATTTAAACACATACTTAAAATAGTCTGGTCACCGGGTGTGGTGGTGCACGCCTTTAATCCCAGCACTCCGGAGGCTGAGGTAGGAGGAGTGTTGTGAGTTCAAGGCCAGCTTGGGCTACAACGCAAGCCCAAGGCCGGCCTGAGCTACATAGTGCGACCCTGCCTCAAAAAACTAGGGCTGGGAGCTTGGCTCAGCAGCTTAAGCGCTTGCCCTGGCAGGTGCGAAGTTGTGAGTTTGATCCCCGGTGCTGCAAAAAAATAAAATAAAATAAAATAAAATAGTCCAACCAGAAAAGGAGTCAAAATCTTGTTTAAATCAAATCTTTTCTGGTTAGGCATGATGATGCCCACCTGTAATCCCAGCACTCAGGAGGCTGAGGCAGGAGGATCACTGAGGGCTCAAGGACATCTTGAACCACATAGTGAGACACTGTTTCAAAAAAAAAGTATCTTTCCTGTTGTAGGTGCTACTGGTTGCCCATCTTTTCCGTTCTCCTGTCTTTTCTGTGTGTTTATTTATTTATGGTGATGTAGGGGACTGAACCTAGGGCTCACGGATGTGAGGCGCAGGCTGCACCCAGCCCTCTCCCTTTCCCCTGCCGCTCCCCTCAGATACCACTTGCCTCTCCACATTCCCAGGCCTCCTCTCCTCTACTTCCACCACAACACTCTGCTGTCTCCCTTGAATAATTTCAGTCCCTCATTTGCCAAGATGCATAATCATTGCTGCCAAATTAACTCACCTGGAAAAAATTAAAAAGCCAGCATGCCCAAGCCTCTACTTGAATAGTCAGTTTTGCCAATAGCTCTTTGCCTGCGAGACAAGAGGTTTGCTGGCACTGTGCCTGCCCCCTGCCCCCGCAGTGTGGGTGAATGTGAGGCTGGGGTATTCGCCCCAGTCCAGGTTCACGAGGGATTGCTGTAAACAGAGATTAGGCTCAGCAGCAACTGGAAAGCTCCAGACGAGATCTAGAGAAGCAGGGAGGTCTGGAGAAACCAATGGTACTGAGTACGACAGAGGCAGGAGATTAGGGCGTGGCTAACTGGCTGGGCAAGTGGACATAGCCTGTCAATCACAGAGTTCCAGGACATATGCACAGTTTCCAAGCCCTGCCCCTGGGTCCAATCCAAAATCCATGATCAAGCAGGTCAGCTGAGCTCTGGCGTCAGAGTGGGGGGTACAAAAGGCAGCTACCAGTCACATCCTGGCCGCCCTGCTCTGCCTTTCACAGCAGTCTGTCCTCATGCTGCAGAGTGGCTGTCTTTCCCTACCTTTAATAAATGTAAAACCTTGCTACCTTCTTTGAGCCAGTTCTTTGTTCAGGACAAGAACCTGGAAGGAATCACTAGAAGGACCCCACGAACACCAGCACTCAGCATGCCACACACGCACACACGGTGCCCTCCCAGATGTCCACTGCAGGACCTCAGCTCAGAGCCCAGACTCCGAGGCCTGCAGGGAGAATCCCACGCACCACGCCTCCTTTGGCCCAGTGACTTCCTGAGGAGTTGGGGGGCCGGCGCTGCAGACCGGCTTGGATCAGGAGCCAGCACCGTTCTGCTATAGCCTGACTCCACTTGTTGGAGTTTTAAGTCATGCACAGCACTGCCTTTTCACTCACCAGAGCGCCCTGCAACGGGACAGACTCACACAGGCTTTCTGGGGTTTCCCTGACGCCCCCACTCTCACCCTGAGCTACTGCCCTGCCCTCTCATCCTGGCCTCGGCCAGGCCGGTCCATCCTCCACAGTGACACAGCGTGGCTGGCCTCCCACACGGCCCCAGGCCCTGCTCCCCTCGGTGTTGCCCCGAACCCAGCAGGGAGAAGCCCTGCCCTGAGCTGGTTCATGGTCACCAGGGACCTGCCAGGGGGCGCCATCCTTGTCTTCCCAGGATCTGTCCTTCACAGCCGGCTCTAACCCGGCAGGGTGACTCGCTCTCCTCTCTCTGCCTGGAAGCTCAGTCCTCCCTCAACAGAGACCTTCGAAAGCTTCCACTGAGGGCCACAAGGTGGGCCTTCTCCGTGACACGGCGGGCGAGGGCGGCAGACCTGGGGTCAGGTAGTCCCAACCCCGTGGGCCAAGGGGCATGGGGTAGGGGGCAGTGAACCAGTGCTGGGGGCGCAGGCGGGGAAAACCAATGCCAGCGCCACTGGCTGAGCACCTCCTAACAGCTGTTAGCCAGAGATCGGAGGACTGGAGGGCCAGCAAGGGCCCGGCCCAGCCAAGGCCACAGCCTCACAGGGCCCCAGGTCTCCCGGCCCAGGTGGCCACGCCCGAACAGGAGCTCAGTCTTTGTTGTGTGTGGCGAGTCTCGACACAGCAGCATGCGTGTCACACCCCGCCCCCAGCGGGGCCGGGGCCTCGGGCAGGGCGCAGTTTCGAAGACACTGCTTTGTGCAGAGTAGGCTGACCATAAAAATATCTGCTGAGTGAATAAGTGAATGAACGTGCTAGTAGCACCTTGTCACCTGGCATTAAAAAAAAAAAAAAAATAGGTCCACGACAGAGGGGAAAGGAGTCCCACTCCCAGGAGCGCTGGGAGGATGAAGCCAGTGGGCCGTGATGAGACTCGGGCTCTCCGGCGCGTGGTGCCGGCTGGCGGCGGAGAAGCCGTGGAGTGCGTCTCCCCTGGCCCAAATGCAAGCCCGACGCCTCCTTTACGTTCAGGGCACCATACGAACAGCAGTGCGCAGGATGAAAAGGGAAAACTTACTTTTTCTCCTTAAACATCTCTGTGCTTTCGCAGCATTTAAAATGACCCAGGAGCACTGGGTGTGCAGGGCAAAAATCAGGAGAAAAATCAGAAGCGCTAGATCAAGTAAGGCAGAGCTGAGCTGGCCTCCACCGCAGGGCGGGGCCCCGCCTCTCCTACCGGCTCTGACTTGGGGACACCCAAGCTTCGCACTCAGCAATTACTCTGCCCAGCCCCGCCCGGGCCCCGAGCATCCTCTCCCTTCTGTCTCTGGGAGAAAATGCTGCTGAGCGCTGATGAAATCTGCCAGGAGATTAAAAATAATTGAGGGCGACCACAGCTGTGCGCTCCGCCCCTTCCCTTCGGGGCTGCAGCTCCTGCTCCCAGGATTTGGGGCGTAGGGGAGGCAGCCTGCGGGGCAGCCTGGGGCTGCAGGATCACACCCCGTCCTCGAAGGCTGTCTTCCTCTGGATTTTCCTTTCGTCCATCACTGGTTTTCTACCTCCACTTCCTCGCTGGGTGTTCTTCCTGCCTCCACGTGACAGCGAGGGCTCTTCCCTCCGGCGCCCTCTGGGTTTCTTCCTGTGCGTCCAGCGGCGACCCTCAAACCTGCACGCTGCCTGCTCAGAGCTCTGATGCCCAAAGTGTCCCCTCCTCCCTCTTTCCCAACCCGATCGTCTGCTTCCTTGTCATCTGCCCTGAGCCCCAGCAGGAAGCCGGGCACCCGCTGTCTTCCCAAGGACACCCGAAGTCCCGCCCTTTCCACCCCAAGGAGCCCCCAGTGGTCCCTGTCCAGCCCATCTCCTCTGCCTCCAGTGCGCCTCCCAGCCTGGCTCCCACGTTTCGGCCAATGGGACGGCCGACAAGGACAGCCTGATTCTGTTCTCTCCCTGCTTCCTCGGAATCGGACCACCTGGAGCCGTGGTTTTTAAACACACTTGGGAACTTAAAAAAAAAAAGTTTTAAAACACACATGGGATTAGAGTGCAGTGGTAGAGTAGAAGGCACCAGGTTTGAGCCTCTCCCTTCCAGAAGACCACCACAAACAAAGCCTAAACACACCTGAAAATAGAGACGCCTTTCAAAAGGTGGACAGTGAATCCAGGGGTCTTATGGAGTTTATTAGCTGGGACTTGGTTTTGAAAATCACTGGCCTGAAAACCCATCTTCAAACTCACTTGCAGGAATTTGGCTTTAGTGTGTCTCCTCTTTGGCCTGGCTGAGAGATTCATTTCCTCCAAGCTCCCTCATTCTCCGAAGGTGCTCTGCTGTCTGGATGCCCCTCCAACAGGACACTTCCTCGGATGCCCTTGCTCTGTAGCAGGGAGTCAAGGATCAGGTCTAGCCAGGTGCAGTGGTGCACTCCTGTAATTCCAGCTCTTGCGAGACTGAGGCAATAGGATCTCTTGTGAGTTGAAGGCCAGCCAGGGGTACACAGTGAGTTCAATGCCAGGCTGGACCACATAGTAAGACCCTGTCTCAAAAAAACAAAACAAAACAAACAAAAAAAATTGGAATGGTTTCTGGGCATGGTGGTACATGCCTGTAATCCTAGTATTCAGGAGGCTGAGGCAGGCAGATCACCAAGAGTTCAAGGACAGCCTGGGTTACCCAGTGAGTTCAGGGCCAGCCTGAACTACATAGCAAGACCCTGTCACAAAAAGAAAAATAAAAAACATATTGAAATGGCTGAGTCATCAGTGTGATAACTTCAAATACAAATGGTTTTCCAAAGTTCCTGGTCTCGGTGTTTATACGCAGAAGAAATTTTGTAACTTTCCCAAGAGCTGAGTATAGCCAGAAATAATGTAAGAAGAAACAGATTTTGAATGCTGGGAACCTCAAGTGATGTGTTAGTTTCAGTTTCCGAATATCCAGTTTCAGCAACATTTACTGCCTCCCTCAGCAGGTAAGTAGTCATCACCTCCTCAAAGACTAGTAAGTAGCCTTAACCGTGGTTAACAAGGAGCATCTCCAAAGAGTGCATCTGTTATTTTGAGAACCAATGTGAAACTCAGACTGCGGGAGCAGAGAGACCCTCTTGAGAGTGGTTTGAGAGTCGCAGTAGAAAGGGTGTTAGCTCCGAAGCGCTGAGTTTAAATTGCTGGTAGTCACATAACTTGGCGAAAGTCAGGGAACTTCTGCAGCTCAGCGGCACATTTCCCACGCAGTGAACGTTCCCAGGCCCCACAGGTGTGCGGATACAGAGGTGAAACGAAAGAGAGTTAAAGTGTCGCCTTCATGGCTCTGCCAGCCGCAGCTCCACCCTTGGGCCTTGTGCTCTTCGGGAGGGACACCCACCCAGTGAGCGCCCTCTCCATGGCCTCTGTCTGTGTGAGTCTGATTTCCAGCACTGTAAGGAAGCACCCGAGACGATCGATTTAATAAAGGAAGACGTGCATTGTGGCTCATGGCTTCAGGGGATTCAGTCCAGGCACCACTGCTTGGGGCCCGTGGCCGCACGGTGCATCATGGCAGGAAGCTGCTCAGATGGCGGAGGCTGGGAAGCAGAGAGAGGGAGAGAGAGACAGCAAGGGCAGGGTCCCCAAGTCCCCTTCAAGGCCACGCCCCCAGTGACCTCATTTCCTCCCAGTGAGCCCCGCCCCCTAAAGTGTCCCCACCTCCCAGGCCAGTGACTGCAGGGCAGGTCAATCCCCATGGAAACAGGCAAGCACGGTATCACGGGGGCTCTGTAGTTCCTACTCTGGGGATTGTCCCGAGGATGCCTGTGGGTTGCTATTGCATTGAAATGTTTCTGTGCTGCTCCCTTCAAAGTTGCTGTCATGCACCTGCCTGCAGGGCACCTGCCTCCTGCCCCCAGCATTCCAGGGCCTCTCCTTATCCTGCTGCCACCAAAAGGCAGTGGCTGAGCACTGCGGCCCTGTGTGCCTTAGCCCATCACCTCGGGTCAGAATGGTTGGCTCCAGGCTGAAACGATGTTGTTGGCCTTTTGAGACAGTCTCAGTATGTAATTCAGGCTGGCCTTGAACTCACCATGGAGCCAGGCTAGTAGCCTCAAACTCAGTGATCCCCCTGCCTCAGCCTCCTAGGTGCTAGAATTATAAGCATGTGCCACCATGACTGGCTTGAAACAATTTTAAGATAAAAATAAGAGCTATCTGCCCTTACTGTTTAAACTACAGGAGTCGAGGTGTAGTGTTCCTTACAACCAAAAGCACGCTAACTAACCAATGCCCTTCCCAGCCCCTCTGTGAGTCACCCTGGGCAAGTGGCTCAGCTTTTCACCTGCCTCATCCCCAGCAAACGTCTCCATGCCTCAGCCTAACTCCAGCCCTGCCTGTTCCCACCACGCCAAGCCACGCAGTCTGCTTCCTTCTCCATATATCTAAGGAACGCGTTGCCTATGTGGCAACGTTTACCACTGTAAGCTCTGGGTTATATCCAAGTTTTTGTGTGTATATGAATGTGTGTGTGCGCGCATGTGTGTCTCGTTCTATAAGAAAATAGCAACATTAGGCACAGAAGCAGGGTGTGGTGTTACACATCTATAATTCCAGCACTTGGGAGGCTGAGGCAGGAGGATCACTGTGAGTTTGTGGCCAGCCTGACTGTCATAGGGAGACCCTCTCTCAAAACAAACAAGAATAAAAGAGATGACACAACTTTTGCTAACTGCCCCATAACATATCATTGATAGGCTTAGAATAATTCAGTTACAATGACTTTTTATATATTGTGCTGTTATAGTGTGTTTGGATGGCCCCCACTTAAGCCTCATGTAATCATGGCCTCAGCTGAGTCTGGCGTTCGTGATTGGTTTGTTGTCTGGTGCTGGGATTGGCGATGTGAGTGTTGCACCCGCCCAGGGGTGGAGCTGATATACAGTGTAAGGGCGGGAGGAAGGCGTGTCTTCCCCCTCTGGCCAGTTTGTGCCTTGCTGTTTGCAGCTGCCCCCTCCCACACCACCCTGTCTTGCAGCCAGCTGAGTATGGACTGAAACCCCCAAGAACTGTAAGAAATAAACCTTTCCTTCCCTAATTTTGGGCATCAGGTATTTTGTATCAGCAGTAAGAGAAAAGAAACTAAGACATGTGCCAAATAAATATGTTAACATCTGTTTCATCCATTTTGACTCTTTGTGGGGTAGAAAATTCCACACGGGGACATGTTGTAAATGGGGCTTCTTAAGAATAAGGAAGTAGTGGGGCATGGTGGTACACACTTGTAGTGCCAGCACTTGGCAGGCTGAGGCAGGAGGGTCTCTGTGTGTTCGAGGCCAAGACTGGACTACATAATGAGTTCAAAGCCAGCCTGGACTACATAGTAAGCCCCTGTCTCAAAAGACAAACCAAAAAACCCAACCAAACAAAAAGAATCAGTAGAGACATTAATGCAGATTCAGCATCCAAAATGGTTGGTATCAGACATGTTTCAGATTTTAGAGGGGTTTTTTGGGGGGGGATTTTGGGATATTTGTATAGACTGGTTGAACATTCCTGGTGCTCCAGAACTGCAAAATTTTGATCATCATGTTGGTGTTCAGAAAGTTTCAAATTTTGGATTTTAGACTAGTGATGCTTACCTTGTACCTGTTTTATCCCTAATGTAATTTGTTTTGGTTTTGGTACCAGGGATCAAACTCACAACCTCACCCCTGCCAGGCAGGTGCTTATGCCACTGAGCTAAATCCCAAGTCCTATTTTTTTGGGACAGGGTCCCACTATGCAGTTCAGGCTGGCCTTGAACTCACTTTGTAGCCCAGGCTGGTCCCGAACTCATGAAGATCCTCCCACTTCAGCCTCCCAAGTGCTGGGATTAAAGGCGTGCACCACCATGCCTGGCTACCCTAATGTAATTTGTTAACTTGCTAGTTTGTGTCTCAAACCTTCCTGCCAACTTCTTTTTTTTAATGATTGTGTGTGTGTGTGTGTGTGTGTGTGTGTGTGTGTGTGTACTGGGAATCAAACTCAGGACCTTGCACTTGCAAGGCAGCCACTTTTGCCACCGAGCTCTTTTTAGGGTCTGCAGTACTGGGAAAGCTTGGGCATGTGCCAGGATGGTCACTGTGTGCCTGAGCCACACCCCAGCCCACAGGTGTTGGCAGGGGGGACTCAAGAGAACGGTCCCAAACAGTCCCACTCCATCATGGCATAATGTATTTCTTTTCAATCTCTTGCTTTAGTTTAACAAAAACGTGAATTTCCCATTTCATTGCATAATAAATGACTTTCGAAGTTTTTCAAAGTTTTAAGTTTCCACAGTCACATCTCAGTTTTAACCGGTGGTTTCCTCGGGTGTTGGGACCGTGCTATCCAAAATCTCCTTGCTGGCAAGGACAGAGTGGCATGGTTTTGTCACTGGGAGTTAGGCAGTTAACCTGCAGTTAGGGTGACAAAAGATACAACAGCCGGTGAGGCAGGCGGCATACAGCGGATGGCTTTTTTGTTTTGTTTTGGGTTTTTTGGTTCTCGGCTTTTTGTCTGAGATAGTCTTGCCCTAGACTTCGGGCTGGCTTTGAACTCACTACACAGCCCAGCAGGTCCTCGAACTCCTGCGTGCTGGGCTTCCAGGCCTGGGCCAGCCTGCCCGGCCGCACTGAGTATTGAGGTAATGAGTATTACTGCTTTCTCTTGGTTCCTGAGAGGCGCCATGGTGCACACATTCCGTGAGAACGAAGGACAGGGCCAAAGGGGGTCACTTAGCCTTAGGAAGCAGACGTTCAGGATGGCGGTTCTAACCCTGCATGGATGCTGTGATGTCATTTGGTCCCCAGGCAGTCACCATTGATGCCTGCGATCGCAGATCTCAGGCTAACCACGGTCGTTGAAAAGAAATGAGCTCTTGGGCTATTTCCCCGGCCAGTCCAAAGGTCCTGGGCTCCATCACTCCTCCTGCCTCAGCCTTCAGGATTCGCTGGGACCACAGGCACACGCCAGATACAGCCAGCAGCAAGGTTCAGAGTAGAGTCCATACAACCCTTTCCATTTGTTTTTCCATGATGCCTGCCCTGCCTTGGAGAACTTTAAAACAGCTCCCGTTAAACAAGACCATCCATGAAGACGTGAAAGCCCGCAGAGGAGGGGGCGGCCTCACCCCAAAAGCCCACAGGCTGGGTGGCTCCCGGCTCCAGCTTAGCATTCCCACGCTGTCTCCTGCAGGAGCCCGGACCAGGAGGAACCCGGGCAAATCCAGCCTTCTGTGAGCAAGGAGGACAGTGTGGTCGTCAGCTTCGACACCAGGGAATGTTCAGAGCTTGGCACTTAGAAAGTACTCAGCAACTACCTGCTGGGAGGTCGAGGCGGGAGGATGGCAATTTTGAGCCCAACCTGGACGATTTAGCAATTTAGCAAGATTCTGTCTCAAAATGAAAAGGTCTGGAGATGTTGCTCAGAGTGAAAGCCCTGGATCCAATCCTCAGGACCACGTACCCACCCCAGGAGCTATTTTCCAGCTGGAAAGCCCACTCTAGTTGGGTCCCGCTTCAGCCTGCAGGAGCTCCACTGCTGCTTAATTTCAGCCACCTATGGGATCTGTGTGGGTAGGGCCCCTGGGCCCTTCTTAGAGCCCAGAATCCAGGGTGCTTGAGTCCCAGATACCGACAGCACACGATCTGCACTGAGGGCCTGCACATCAGCTCAGGGACCTCGAGTAACCCCTATGTAAGAACTTGCCACACTGTATCATTTAGGAAGCTGACAAGGAAAACAGCCTCCCTGTGTCACTCAGCAGGCCCTCACAGTGACTGGACAGGAGCAGCACCGCAGCACTGGGGAGGCTGAGCCCTGTGAGGTGGCAGGAGACGACACGGGGTACCTCACACGGGGTACCCCGCTGCTCTAGTCTCTGCATTTGTGTGGATTAGCATGGTGCTCAAGTTTTGCTTTTTTGGAACTTTCTAGAATTTTTTTCTGACTTATCTTTGATCCATGACTGGTTGGCTCTGTGGATACAGAACTTGTAGATACAGAGGCCCATCTGTGCGCCCAGGTTGGGCTTGAACTTGCCATCCTCCTGCCTCAGCCTCCTACATGCTGGAATTACAGGTGGGAATCCCCACACCCGGCTGAGAAAGTGTCTTCAGAAAACCAGCAGAGCGGCTGGATCCGATCGCTTGCATCCCTAACATACCCTGCCCGACAGGAGAGTTGAGAGCTGCAGAGGCCCCTGGAGGCCAGGCTGGGGGACAGAGTCTGGATTCTCTGGGGACAGCTGTCCAGGTGTCATAGAGGTGAAACTCCAGTTCTCCGGCTGCCTGGGCTTGAAGCCCACAAGGAGTCCTGGAAAAAAAAATAAAAAACTTCAAAGATCTTAACGGTGGGAAAGTGTTTTACAACAAATGAAGAACCAGCCCTTATAAGCGGACGAGGCAAGATCTCAGGATGGTTGTATTTGGGTTTGAAATTCCAGCTGCTTCTGTCTTTACGCTTCCTTGGGGACCCTCATCACTTCGGCGGGCTCTGCGCCAGCCACCATATGTGTGGCAGCAAGCGTGGGGGCCGTTTTCCAGTACGGTGTCATCTGAGGGGCGCAGAGTGGGGGACCTGGGCATCGTGCAGGGCTGGGGACCAGGAGGGGCGCGGCTGGCTGTCTACAGGCACAGGGAAACGGGGTGTGGACCTGGGATGGAAAACGACATTGCATCCGCAGACGCTGAGGGTGATGCGGCAAGTGCCCGCGGGTGTAAGCCGGTCTGTGTGGACCACCAGATCCCGCGGCTCTGAGGAACCTGAATGCGCCCCTGGACGGCGGCGGAGCCCGAGCCGCAGACGGGAGCCGCCTGGCAGCTGGCACCGTCCCCAGGACTGTCCTGCGATCTGGGGCCCGGATGTGCGAGGGGACACATGCGTTGGTGTCCTGCTGGGGGCTTTCCCTGTCACAGACAATCCCAAGGAGAGGCGGGGACAGCGGGAGGTGGGGGCTGGGGCTGAGACCACCCGTGCTGCCCCGCGCTGGGCCCTGCCCGTCACCTGCCACCCCCGCCCAGTTAGCGCTGCAAAGCCTCGGCCTGCTGGAGTCTGGAAACTGAACGGCAGAACCAAGCGCTGTCGGGTCCCCACCACCGCCTTCCCTCCCCGGGCGCTGACGCAGGCACCTTTCCCGAGTGCCGGGCAGGTGCTGCCACGGGCTGCACGCCGGGACACAAGGCCCCCTTTCGTTGTTGCCGTAATTTTGGCTTTTTGTTTGTTTGAGGCAGGGTCTTGCTATGTAGCCCAGGCCAGCCTGGAGCTCACTGTCCTGGGCTGAAATTCACAATGCTCCTGCCTCAGCCTCCCAGAGCGCTGGCTCCGGAGCGGCTGCTTCCAGCGACTCACTCCGTGGAGTCTGGCTGGAGGCTGCAGCAGAGGTTTGAAAGCGGAGTAACTGTTTACAGTAAACACGCGCTAACAACCTTAGGCTCCCTCTCCCACAGCCAAGCCCCCACCAGTAATAAAATAAGACCAGAAGCCCCAGCCCAGCCAACAGGAAGTTGACAGAAACCAATCAGAGCTCATCACCTGTAAGGTTTCACAGCTGCTCCACATCCAGCCACCGCTCCATTCTTCTTCACACCGTCTCATGAATCCAGGGTGTTCGCCCTGGCCGGCGGCAGTGACAGCTACCCCGACAGGGTCTTTACCAGCTCAGTATCTTCCTCGACAGATGGGCAAACTGAGGCCCGCAAGGTGGGCGAGCACCCGTCCCAGGCCAGGGCTCTTCAGACGTTGGTGTCTGCTGCTCATGTTGTTTTATTGAAGTATACTGAGTTATATTGGAGCGAAACAACTCGCAGGAGTTCTTCAGGGAGAATTGAAAAACCACGCGCCAAGCAGTCGGGTCACGTCCAGCAGTCGGCAGCCGGCGCGGACCACAGCGCTCCCTAGCGGCGGAGCTCGCGCAGAGGCAGAGCGGCACTGTCCCTTCCTCCCTCTGTCTCGGAATCGCGTGCTGCCGAAGCACGCGTCTGTCCATTAAGCTAATAAATCGCATTCTTTGTTTAAAAAAGAAAATGGCCTGACTAGATGATTCGTGCAAAAGGCAAACCTGACTTGTGTGATCACTGGCACTCGGATTTCATCCCCAGCACGAAGAAAAAGTAAAAGAAAATAAAATCACAATTCCAACTGATTCCTTGCTGTTTAAAAGGTCTTTTTCCAGCACTCCGGAGGCTGAGGTAGGAGGAGCGTTGTGAGTTTGAGGCTGGCTTGGGCTACAACCTGAGCGCAAGGCCGGCCTGAGCTACATAGTGCGACCCTGCCTCAAAAAACCAGGGCCGGGAGTTTGACTCAGCGGCTTAAGCACCTGTCTGGCAGGTGTGAGGTTGTAAATTCAATCCCCAGTGCCGCAAAAAAAAAAAAATATAAATAAAAGGTCTTTTTCTCAACCATTCATGTTATACATACGAAAGTGACACGGGATGTGTGGCTATCCTCTCCTGTGTTGTGAGCCGGGATGAATTCATTACTTGGATGATAATCGAATGGTCTTATGTGGCTAACATCAAAATGTGACTCATTATTACCTTAACGCAGTTTAAGTAGACCGGGAGAAAAGGCTTGAGTAAGGAGGCTGAGGCAGGGCGCAGCACTGGCCCCAGCCCTGACTGTGGTGGTCACGGATAATGTGTACAGCTGGGCACGAGGGTGCAAACTGCCCCACAGCAACTCACCCCTTTTTGTGAACCAGAGCGGTGCTTCCGATGCTGCAGGGATAGCCTCAACTTCGCGCAGAAAGACAACATATTATTCATTCAAATATTTATTGGGATGCGCTGTTTCAGGCACAACTCTAGGCGCTGGGATACAAAACAAGCAGGACAAACCCTGCCCGCAGGGCTTGCACCCTGGCCTGAGTGGGAGGCGGGGGAGACACAGGCGGCGAAGGCAGCCTGCCGGGGCCCCACAGCACGCTCTGTGGGGATACCTCGTCTTACCTCGGACATCAGAGCTGGCAGAACTGAGAGGTCAATGGGCATTTGCTCAGCACGGAAATTCTCTAACTGCACCCACGAGGGGAACCTGAATTTTAGAACCCAAAGGACGGTGCTGCCCAGCTCTCCCGGCCCGGCGCGGGCTCCTGGCTTCGGCCGGCCTGGCCTGCACCTGGAAGCGGAGAGGAGCCAGTGCCATCGCCAGCAGCCACTGCCCCCAGCAGGAGACCAGGTCTTCAGCACAAGACCTTCGACCTCTGGGGGACATGTCCGATCCAAACCCTGAGGGCACTGGCGGCGACACTGGCTGGACCCACTGCTCTGCCTGGACCTACTGCTTATCCCACACAAACCCTCTGTCTGTCCAGGCAAAAATTACTATGAAAAAGCAAAATAACAAATATACAGACGCTGACACGCTATAATACTGTGATGTGAAACTCAAGTGCTCAATACGTTTTACCTTGTTTTCTCACAGAGATTTTTTTTATAGGCAAAAAGATCATGAGAACAGTACAGCGGTGCCTCGGCTCACAAACTTAACTCCTTCCAGGATTCTGGTCGCAGAACATGAGAGAATAAGGCAGAGGAACGAACCTGCACGCGTCCATTACTCAGCTTCAGTAATTAGTAACGATCAGGTCACCTCGGTTCATCTACTTTTCTTTGGGAAGAGGGATGGAGTATTTTACAGTAATCCCAGACATTCATACAAACAAATTCTTATTTTTTATTTTATTTTTTGGTACCGGGGATTGAACTCACGATCTTGCGCTTGCCAAGCAGGTGCATATGCCACTGAGCTGAATTCCCAGCCCCTACAAACAAATTTTTAAAATGACGCCGTGACATCACTGTAAAAATGAGCACCTTTAGGATCTGTCCACTTTTAACTTTCCTTCTTCCGTGAACAGAAAACCACCCCAATTTGTTTATAACTGGCTCACTCCGAACAGGATGCAAATGGCACTCAGATCAGGGCACACGCCTGTGTCCTCGAACCCCACTTCCGGATGCCCCCTTATCCACAGCAGTGACCTGGATCTTCCAGGCCGAGTCCTGTGAGGGATCATATGGGGCGGCCGAGAGCCCTCGCAGGGGTCCCCGCACACCCAGCCGGAGCGGCTGCCTCGGCATCCTTCACAGAAAGGCCGCAGGGAAGGCCCCGTCCGCTCCCGCCCAGCCACCACGCACTCCCAGGGAGCTCCCGCATGGGGCTGCGCAGGCCAGACCAGCACTCGGCCTTCCTTCCTCATCCTTGACCTGCCCGGCAGGGCCTGCCCCACAGGAAGAGCCCGCACCCCACTTCTCTGACTTCTCAGTGGGCCCCTGCTCTCGACAGTCACCCGAAATAAATGTCTTTAAACTTTACTTTCATCGGCAGCCAGAAGAACCTTTGATTTCGCCTCTTTGTCTTCTGGCCAAAGGACCGTGAGGTTACAGCAACGAGGCAGGCTGGGTCCAGGGGAGAGGCAGGCCGAGCCCCCACCAAAGGACGGCGGAAAGGCCACGGGGAGGCGGCGCGCGACATGCGACATGTGACACGGCTCCTGCTGCCCAGCGCCAAGGCTTCTGGACGCCTCCAGCAGGCGAGAGACAAAGCTGGAGGAGACCGGGGTGCGCAGGGCCAGGCCTCAGCGAAGAGCCCCCCCGGCCAACCACTTCCCTCCTGAGTGGAGACCCCGCGGAACACAGGTCTGTCCCCAACGCGCTTTCTCCTCAGCGAGAATGACAGCGGCAGGGAGAAGAGCTGTGACTCCAGGCGAGGAAGGACCAGAGTCTCACAGGAACCTTTCAGAAACACCTGCCTCACATGGAGTACGAGAAAACGGACACAACAGGACGGGAAAAGCAGACACATGGCCAACTGACAAGTGTGACCCGGCTTTGGGCCCCAAGGGCTACACTGAGAGACCACCAAACTCCACACTGCACAACGGAGCCCAGGCACAGGCAGCCCACGCGGAGCTGACCCACGGACGGTGTCAGATGAGTGGCGGGGACACTTCTCCGTCCTTGGCCTGAGACCCTGCAGCGTGGCGACCGATCTGAACGCAGCCCCTGCTCTTCCTGGACGCTCTGGCCTCCCGACAAGCGCCGCTGGCTCAGGGGTCCGGCCGCACGTCACCCCTCGCGGCCGTCTCCCCAGAAGCCTGCCTGCACGGATGGCACTAGAGGCCCCGGGAGTGAAACAGGCCAGACTCAGACAAGAGCCGCATACATCCCCGACGCGTGAGATCTTACTGAACAGACAGACAGACCTAACGGGAAAGAAGAGAACCTCAGAGAAGAATGGGGAGGGGTGCACGCACGAGCAGGTCACCGGAAACCCACCACCCACAGCCACCCGCCGCCCTCCCTCGGCACAGGCCCCGGCCCTCGGGCACGGCCGCACTGGTTCGGAAGCCGCCTCCTCCGGCGAAATGCAAACTGCCTGCGGTCTCTGCGTTTCGCTCACTGCTCTCCCCGGCACCTCCAACGCTCAAACACTGGAGGACCAAACACGCGACAGCTGGCTGCGCGGGCACAGGCGGCCAGCGACTCCAGTGAGGGCCAGCGGGCCCAGCGGCCCCTGGCTCAGGCAGACCATGGCCGGTCCCAACACCTCTGGATGAGGAGAGGAAAGCCCGCTCTCCCGGGGTGGCCCCCGTGCCTTTACGCTCACGTGAGGTCATGGATGTGCACCACAGTTAAGGACTTAGGGTGCTTCCGCAACAAATATAAACATAGACATCTCTGTGACGCCCTTCACCGAAGAAACCCTCTGTCCACAGCGGCCGGGGCCGGCCGGGCTCCCCGCCACTCTATTTGCCTTTCTTGGTCTTGGCGGTTTTCTCCTTTCTTTTCTTCACATGTTTAGGAATTTTGTTTTTCCTTCTCTCTCTCTGAGCTTCCTTGACCATCTTTTTTCTTTCCTGTGAAAACATAAACCAAAAAATCCCATCGGCTCATTCATTTGCAACACTGGAGCCACAGAAACATCCACGCATGGAAGGAAAACAGTACCATGGAAAATAAAAAAAAGAAAGAACTGAGTGTCGGTTGGTGGTGGAAACGGAGGTAAAATTTTTCAGCTTTTTGCGGGGGGGCAGAAGTACTGAGGATTGAACCCAGGGCCTTCAAACTGGGCTACACCCCCAGCACTTTTTTATTTATTTTGAGATAGAGTCTCATTACATTGCAAAATTGTCTGCACTGGGCTCAAATTTGTGACCCTCCTGCCTCAGTCTCCCAGAATGCTGGGATTACAGGTATGTACCAACCACACCCACCTTGGCATTCTCTTATAAATGTAAAAACAGCTAGATCATCAGAAATCTCTCTGTGGAATTCCTAGTACAAAGAAAAAAAGAAGTATCTCTGTGGATGTTATTGTTTACAACTACTTTTTTCTTATTTTTTTATGTTTCATGTTCTAACAGAAATAAAGGTTGGAAAGAGACAAAATATTTGCTTCTGGTGGAGAAAGAAATGTCCTAGCAACTGAGTCTGTCTCTAGCTAGTGTTAGAACCCAGATTTTGTAAGGCTGAAAGGATAAACTAAGACAGAAGAGCCCCGCTCCGGCGCGGTCGGGACCCTTCCCGCAGTCTCTTGCGTCTGCAGGGAGGGTGAGGGACGGCGGAGTGGACGCCCGCTCTTCGGCTCTGTACCGTGGCAGGCTCCGTGGGAAACACGAGGATGTCCTGTCCACAAAGTGCCCAGAGCGCCTCCCAGCAGCCACACCCTAGAAGGCCCCACCCCTAAACCAAGGGTCCCTTTTAGGGACTGGCGCTGCAATCAGAGGTGCCACCCAGTTCTCAGCCCCATCCTGAGCAAGCGGAAATGAGCGAGGCACGACCACCTCTGGAGGGCAGGGGTTCTGGGGCTACTGCCCACCTTCCGATCCCCAGTGGGCTCAGTGGGGTGCTTCTGGCCCCGAGTGTGGCCTCCCTGCTCCTCGGAGTCACTGTTGGAGTGGGAGGAGCTCCTGGCGTCTTCGGAATCCGAACAAGTCTTCTCCTCGTCTTCATTTTCGAGCAGTGCAGGCACCTTGAAATGATCACAGGACCACGTTACTCAAAGCCAACTAGCTAGCTGTCATTCTTTTTTTTTTTTTTTTTGCGGCACCAGGATTTGAGCTCCCAACTTCACGCCTGCCAACAGGCACTTAAGCCACTGAGCCAAACTCCTGGCCCTGGTTTTTTGAGGCAGGGTTGCACTGTGTAGCTCAGGCCAGCCTTGTGCTTGCGTTGTAGCCCAAGCCGGCCTCGAACTCACAATGCTCCGCCTACCTCAGCCTCCCGAGTGCTGGGATTAAAGGCGTGTGCTGCCAAGCCTGGCTTATTTTTTTTTTTTTTAAAAGCAGCAGAAGGCAGTTTTTAAAAGAGTGGTGTTTTTTCCTTTCTTTTCTTTTTTTTTTTTTTTACCAAATAAGATCTTTAAAGACAATTGTACAAAAAGACTTCTTAGCTAGTTGTAGCAAAATCTTCATTTCCTGAAACTCTACACACTAATTCCGTATCATTTCCTGTTATAAACTGAGCTTGGTGGCCTATAATCCCAGCACTCTGGGAGGCTGAGGCAGTCCCCGCAATTCAAGTCTTCCCAGAGAAAGACAGCCAACTGTCAAAGAGCAAAATGTGCTCCCTCATTTAAGCAGTTAATAACAATTTAAAAACAGAGAACCGCCTTTATTACTAAATTAAAATTATTTAACCCCTGCCCTTCTAAAATGTAAAACAAAGCAAGATTATTAAAAAAAAAAAAAAAAAAAAAAAAAAAAAAAAAAAAAAAAAAAAAAAAAAAAAAAAAAAGAAAAAAGAAAAAAGAAAAAAAAAGCGATTTATTTGTAACACCACTTGCTTTCAGTTTTATGACTAGGCGTTTGCAAGGAACCGTTACCATTTGCTTGCCTTACCTTCTGAACTCCTGACAAATCTTTCTTCAGTCCTGTGACAGTCTGGTATAGAATCTTGCAATCCAAAGGAAAAAAAAAACAATCAAAATCAGCCTAAGATTCGACAGATACATCGCACTACTACCAACACTGTGGCTGAATGACAGTAACAGACACAGGTTCTATAATGGGTGCTACTCACATCCACACCTGCAGGCCAAACCCCACCTGGCACCTGGCGCTTCTTATGTATGAGCGTCTGCAATCAATCTGATGACTGCGCAGTCTGAAGCCCAGTAAGTGAAATGGTATCTCCTTCCCCAAATAATCTCACCTCTTACTGGAGTCTTACCAAAGGCTACATTCGACTATTACCAAAAGCATTTTTAATTTCACAAATGAAAGTTCTGGGCAAAATTTTTTTCTCTGATATTTATGGCCCTGCATAACAGCCTCAATTTTGCTTCTTGGTTTACAAAGCCCAAAATACTTACTATCTGGTCCTTTAATAGAAAAAAATCTTCTCCGCAATACGCACGCTAACGAACTGTGCCGCCGATGGGCCCGGGGCAAGCGCTCAGGGCTGGGCTCCTGCTCGAGCCTCACTCTCGCTGTCATTCGTCTGCCGGGCTCACTCCAGGCGTCCGGCGCCGTCACACTCGCCCTGCCCTGCGCGCTCGCACACCCAGGAAACAGGGCGCGCGCGGAGCGGACCCCTGCATCCCACTGGCTCCGAGCTGCCCTCAGCACTGGGAAGGCCTCTGCGGGGGCGGCTTCACGGGGCCCAAGCTACTCACGTTGTCCTGCTGCGCATTCATGGCCATGTCCTCCTCCTTCAGCTTCATCATTACGTCCACGTCCCTCTCATAATTCTTCACCTCAGTCAAGGTTCTGGGAATATACGCTCGCTTAAACACCTGCGAGGAGGGAGAAGCCAAGTCCACGTGGTGACGGGCCGCTTCCCAGCGTCCCTCGGACCCCCACAAATGACAAGCCCTGGAGGAACCCGAATCTACTGCCGGCTCCAGCACACGGTGCTGCCAAGAGCAATCCGCTACTCATCGTAAAATACTACACTGTTCACGTGATTTATTTTAAAAAAGAAAAGCTCCCATCAGAACGGGCTTCGGTTACCCTCCCCTCCTCCCACACAGGGGTGCCGCAGAGCTCCTCGGAGGGAAGGGAGTGGAGGGAGAGCAACGGCGACTGCCCCACGGGGCCTCACCTGGCCAGCAGCGGCCTGGGCGCACGGGCACCTCATGGGCAAGCGCTGTGGCTCCCACCTGCCATCCCAGCACTCGGGAGGCTGAGGCAGGCAGATCACAGCAAGTTTCAAGCCAGCCTGAGCTACACAGTGAATTCTGGGCCAGCCTGCACTACAAAGCCAGAAACACCAAAGCAACAACAAACAAACGAAAACAAAAAACTAGAGGCACCTCTTGTTGGCCATCACACTAACAGTTACCAGAATTTTAAAAAGCAAAAAGCATGCTATGGATCCTTTTTAAAAATACTGACTTCCCTCGGGAGGCTGAGGCAGGAGGATCATTGTGAGTTCAAGACCAGTCTGGGCTACAAAGTGAGCTCAAGGCCAGCCTGAATTACATAGTGAGACCCTGTCTCAAAAAATAGGGCCGGGGATTTAGCTCAGCGGCCTAAGCGCCTGTCTGGCAGGCTCAAGGTTGTAAGTCTGACCCCTAGTACCAAAAAAAAAAAAACAAAAAAAAAAACCCCGACTTCCTCCTAGACTAGTTTGTTTTCACCAAAGGCTCAGTATTTAAAATCTACAAAATATATACAATCAACTTGAAGTAGCTGAAAAATTCAAAATCACCCCCCCAACACGCACTCCTGGGAACTGAACTCAGAGCCCCATCCCAGCCCTTTCTAAACTTCTTATTTTGAGATTTTGAGAGAGGGTCTCGCTTAGTGACTACTAAGTTGTCTGAGCTGGAGTCAAACTTGCAGTCCTCCCGCCTCAGCCTCCCAGAATCCTGGGATTACAGATGTGCAGCATCAGTGCCAGCTCAGGCTTTTGTTTTTGATTCCCATACTCCACAGCTCTTTATGAAGTTTTTTTCTATAGGACAATGGGCTGACAGGCTGGTGAGTAGAATGAAATGAAGTAATTTAACTTAGCTCAGTTAAATTATGTACCATCTATAAAATCAAGTTGACCCTCTCACAGTACACACATGTGCTGTGTGTGTAACTGAAACTCAGAACACAAGCGTTCCTTACACTGTGATCAGAGAGCAAACCCTACCTCTTCGTCCACGTGATCTTGGCTGGACCTTTCTTCCTTAGTCCTCTGAGAGGCTATTTCCATGGCCTTTGAGAGAAAACAAGAGGTTAAGTGTCTTCTACTTGGACCTACACAAGCCCAGGTTCTGAATGAACTTATTCCAATCTTCACAGGTGTTAGCTCTTCACGCTTCTCAAAGGACACAGGGAGCACGGATGGTGTCGGATTTTTTCCTATAGGTATCACCAAAAAAGATGCCACTAACAAATGAACAGATACACAAAACATGGGGTGCATGCTATGGGGTACTGTGAGCCCCAAAAAAGAAACCTTGTCCTCTGCCACCACACGGATAACTGTGAGGCCCTTATTCGAAGCACAGTGCACTGTATGACTCCAGGCCCCGAGCAGCAGTGAGGGCAGCCAGGCTTCTGAGGGCAGGCGCAGCGCGGTGGTGGCCAAGGTGGAGCTGTCTCTGGGAAGACGCGCGGGAGCGACGCGTGCATGGCAAGGCTGATGAAACTGATGCCACTGAACCGCACATTTAAAAATGGCTACAGTGGGGCTGGGGTTGTAGCTCAGCAGCAGAGTGCTTGTAGAGCATGGGCCAGGTTCTGAGTTCAAATCCCAGCATCACAAAAACAAACAGCATTGTAAAGTTTATGTTAAGTGGATTTTTTCACAACTTAAAAAAATTCTGTCTTCAGGAAAGCATCTCAGAAACATGGGAGAATTAATGATCAAAAAACTAATGAGTTTTCTACTAAATATCCATGCAGAGCTGGGCATGGTGGCGCACACCTTTAATCCCAGCACTCGGGAGGCTGAGGTAGGCAGAGCGTTGTGAGTTCGAGGCCGGCTTGGGCTACAATGTGAGTGCAAGGCTGGCCTAAGCTAAATTGTGTGACCCTGCCTCAAAAAACTAGGGCCGGGAGTTTGGCTCAGTGGCTTATGCGCCTGCCTGGCAGGGGCGAGGTTGTGAATTCAATCCCTGGTGCCACAAAAGAAAAAAAAAAAAAGGTTCATGAAGGTTGATAGCCCATGTAATCTTGCCAAATGACTGAAGTTACAGAACCCGGTTTTTCTACGGCACTTTTGTCTTTTTTGTTTTTTGGTTTTTTTGGGGGAGGATGAGGCATCTCCATGTTGTCCTGGTTGGCTGCTCTTGAATTTGTCAGCTCAAGCAACCCTCCTGCGTCAGCCTCTCAAATGCCTGGGACTTCCAGCACATCCAGCTTGTGCTGTACTTTTAATCCCCATCTGTGAAATCAGAAGGCTGAAGAAGCTGTCAAAATGAGTGAGTCACACTAAGGAGCGGGAGTTTCTCAGAAGCATCACACAAATGCAATTCTGCCGCCTTCCAGTCTCCCCACCACGCCCACCTCACCTTAGAGAGGTAAGCGTCCATGTTCTCCTGGGTGATGGACGGATCTGTGACAAACTCGAACAGCTCCCGCACGGTCATCACCGCGACGGCGTGCTTCAGAAAGAAATCTGCCGGGAGGAAGACGCTGATGATAGTTGCGTAAGGGAAAAAGATAGTCCAGCTACTGTACAGAAAAACAAATGCACACCACTTCCCAGCACATGGTTTACTGCAGGGGACAAGTTAGTGACAGGAATTTTGCCTGTGGGGCTGGGGGTGGAACCCGGGGCCTCATGCACGCCAGGCAAGCATTTCCCCTCTGAGCGACTGCCGGCCGAGGAAGGTTTTACACCCCGAGTCTAACAGGGCACAGATTGCACAGGCGTGGACGAGCCGCTGGGAAGCCCACTTCCAGAAGCCTCACCGTTGACGTTGGCGCAGTCCTTCCGCAAGAACTCCAGGGCGTGCGGGTGGTCGTGCTCCACAGACTGGGAGACGTCAATGATGTACACGCTGCCCCCGTGGTACCTGTGGGCAGAGACCACAGGCTGGGGCGCCATTTTACTGTATCCTCTGCTTTAAGGAATTCTATTCTTCAGGATACAGGAAACAACTTATAAAACGACCGAGGTGGCTAAGGAGTCACCCTGACTAACGAGAGCTGAGAGAATTTCCCAAGCCCATTCACACAGTCAGTTCTGGGGCTTGGGTCACTGAGGGCAGGGACCATGCCTAAGCTGTTATCAGGGGGAAGCCAATGCCACAACTGTAGAACTTAGGGTGACTTCACGGGCTGGGATTTTGCCTATCATTTTAAAAAGGCCATGAAATGACATCTGGGTGGCTCTGAAGGGACCAACTCCACTCACAGCATGTTAAACTCGCTGAGGTCCGCGTGGACGAGCCTGGCGTCCTGATACATTCTCCTCATGTACTGAATGACCTGCAGATACAGCTCCCGAGCCTTGGATTCTGATAACGGGATGTTCTTCAAGAGTGGTGCGGGCCTTGAGCAAAAAGAAAACAAATCAAGATAAAATGACCAAGGACACACTTTCCTGCTTCGAGCTACACCATGACGCGTGCTTCTCTTCTACGCCTCGTCCTGGAACTGTATATGGGACAGGCCCTCTCACTATGTCCATCCCACTCCACACGCGGCCAACAGGCAGGTGCTTCCCGGCACATCGAATGAAGAGGCTCTCGAAACAGGGTTAACCATGTTACTCTGAAGCACTTCCCAACATCAAAAGGTAAAATGCCAACCCGCATGCATTAAGAAAGTGGAAAAGATTCAGGCAAGGAGCGACTCAAATAGGAAGTTCACACACTAGGTAATTCAAAGCCCTTAAACATGCGGGTCTCGCAATGAAGTGCTCAGTGTTCCATACACTTACATGTCATCTTTGCCAATGAAACCCATGACAAGAACATGACTTCTTAGCATTATCGGTTCGGGACATGGTATCTCCGCTGTGTTTAACCTGTGGTAACACATAAGAGGACAACAAAAGGTTGAAAAGGAACCTAAATGAATTAAGAGAAAAACAATCCAGATTACTGCTGCTGTCAGCAAAGAGCGCGGGGCCTCCCAATTTAATAGCCTATTCCATAAAGTCTAAGACGCCAACGATTTAGAGCAGTACTAGTATGCGCCGCTACGAACGACAAAACACCGGCTAGTAAACAATCACACCCTCAGCCAGTAACAGCCATTCCAATTCCAGAGACGTTAAACCAGAAAATGTAGAACTATGAAATATAGCAGATCTGACAACTCCTATCTTTTGAGTTGATAAGCCTGAAAAATGCTTCATAAAAATCGTTGGACTCATACCTACCTAATAGCTAGTGGATCAAAAGAACTCCACAACAAATAATACCCACTCAACAATTATCCAGTGTGTAGCATCTGTGTGTAACATGTAACAGGCTAGAAGACACTGGAGAGGGAAGGGAAAAATCATCAAATTTAAGGAATCTTGATCTCAACAAGGTACATGGCCTTTCTTACTTTATCTTTGTTGTATTCAAAACTGAACTGAAATAAAAAAACTGATGGAATTACATGTGTTTAAATCAATAACTACTAAGAAGTGACAGGTCTGCCTGGCAAACGTGAGGTCCTGAGTTCAATTCCTGATACCCCCTCCCTACCCCCCAAAATAGTGACATGTCATTATCATAACCAGTTGTGTCACTTCCCTGTTGAAAATCCTGTAGCAGCTCTTAATTTTCCTCAGTACAAATTCTAAATGTTCTCACGTGGCTTACAAGGCTATCTGAATGACTAGCTTTACTGACCACAGGCAAACAGCAGTGCAATCGAGCGTACATGGAGAACGGGCAGTCAGCACCGTCCAGGAACGTGTTTCTGCTGCCTCACTCGGCAGCACTGAGCGGCCCCGACAAGCCCCTGAGGGCAGAGCAGCACCAGGAGGGACCCGCTGGCCGGAAGGACTGAAGGTGCCCCACACCCAGTCACCTGATCAAGTTCCTCATTTCTTTCTCTGCCCAAGTTTTCACCATTTTTCTTGGGTTTCCTTTACAGTAGCCATGACGAAACCTTGAATAAGGAAAATACTTATTATTTCAATCATTCCGTTATTCTCATTTAACGTGTTAAGAAGGAGAAATGAAAGAAACTGGGAGAAGAGAAATCTGAGCTCACCTGAATTCCCCGCTGACATACTTATCCCGATCCTTGAACACCAAGATAGAAGTTTTGTAAATTTTGATGGCTCTGCTCTCTCCATTTGGGGTGCTGGCATGGTACACATTAGCCTATTTCAGGTTGAAAACAAAGAAAGATTGTGTTAGTGTTTACTTCTTCAATATACTATATTGGATTCTAACCTCACAAGTCAAGAGCGATGAAATACTATTCATAAAGAACACCCATAACGCTGGAAGATGTGCTGAAATGTGAATATGCAGTAATTTATCGCAGTACGTGGCCGTGCGTGGCATGGTACCCTCATCAGTGGGCCACTCCGCCACCGTGCTCCGTGGAATCATACCCTGCGCAGGCACCGCAGCCGTCCTGAGGGGTGTGAGCCCGCTATCAAGTCCGAACAACAAAACCGCTGACTCTGGCATATCCTATGGTCAAGCGACGGGTGAGTGTACACACAGGGTAAAATCCGATTTATGTACTTATATGTAGGAATTGGTTTCAAACCTTTGTATCTCAAATATAGAAAACATTAAAAATATTCTTATATCTAATAATTCTAATATAATGCATTGGTAATTTAAAAACACCATGTTTGCCTTTTTCTATATCCATTAAAAAAAGGAAAGCCTGACTCACAGAAATGAGACCACGAAGCCCTGCCTGATAAACAGCTTCTGTGTACGTGAAGCCCTGGGGATTGAACCCAGCGGCACACGATCACTGAGTTACAGTCCCAGCTCTTCTTGCTGTTCATTATTTTGAGACAGGGTCTTGCTGGTTGCCCAGGCTGGACTCAGACCTGCACTCCTCCTGCCTCAGCCTTCCAGCCTACTGCAGTCATAGGCCTGCCCTGCCACACCTGGCTCCCAGCCTGTAACTTTTTAAGGAGAACTCAGGCCGGTAACAGTCTGACCATAGAACCCTTCTGCTGGGCACGGCTAAACTCAGTGACAAAGTGAAGGAAAGCAGCAAGTGCGGTCAAAAAGGAAGGCTACATCTACAACTTCCCAGCCAGTCTTACTATGAACAAAGCCGCTGGCTCCAGAAACAACGCACTGAACTCCCCTGGGCTGAATGGTGTTGTGGTCTCGGTCTCTCCCTCATTAACGCCCTGGGCCTTGGGCACACCCACGCTCTGTTACTGAGCTACACGCCTGGCTCCTTCTTTTCTCGTGAAAGGCAGCACCATTTATTTATTAGTGCCAACGTTTCTGTTGTTATTTGAAATAAGACTAACACGAAAACAGTCACCCAAAGAAAAGCTCACTTCTTTTCCTGTGCTGATGCAGCCATTTATCTCTGATATGATCCCTCTCGTCAGCAGTTTGAATAAAATCATTCTTGTCCTGGGATCCAAAACCTAAAAAGAAAGGCAAAAGATGAGATGTCCAGAAGACGGTTCCTAATCGCATCACAACATAACGCCACACCGAAGAGCGTCCGTGCCCATGCCGCTCTGGGTGACACAGGGGTCAGTGTTGGTCTCCCCTCGGAACCAGGGACCCACACCAAGACGTGCGTCGAGTCGTGAAATCAAAGCCTCTTGAGGGTGAGGGAAGCAGAGATGGACTTCAGACTAATGTTAACTAACAGAAATACAATGCCAACTGCCTAAATAATTTCATAATCTCTCGTCACTACATTAAAAGAAACAAAAACAGGCGTGATGATTGTAATATATCTTATTTAACTCAATATGTCTAAAACTGTCACTTAAGCACGTAATCAATATAAAAAGTTATTAACAAGATATTTAACTTTCTTTAAAATACTAAGTCTTTCAGATTCGGTATGCACTGGCTGGGCAGCTTTTACCCAGGGTCCAGCACCCTATAGCCCATGGGTCAAACCTTGGCTACAGCATGTTTTTCTACAGTATCCAAGCTAAAAATGGTTTTGACATTTGAAAGGCTTGTGAGAGAGATCATTCAACAGAAACTAAACACCAGCTGCAAAGCCGAAGTATTCACGAGCTGGCTCTTTCTAGAATCTGCATACGCCTGCTATACTAGAGTGAATCAGCGAGGAAACTCCTCCAAAATCAGATGGTCAAGCTTTTTTTTTGAGTAGGGGGTCTCTAAATTACCTAGGATCATCTCAAACCCATGGTCTCAAGCGATCCTCCTACTTCAGCCTTCAAGTACCATGGTGCAGCCCAAAAGTATTCAGCCTTGATAAAAAGAATTTCGGTGTCCTCTTAAAGAATTTAAAGTCAAAAAATTTAAAGCCTGTTCTTGTCCATCTCTAAACTGAAGCAGCCCGACATGTGCGTGCAGTTTCAAAGGACAGCAGCAGTGACTCCTCATGGCTCACTCAGAGGGCCCCTCTGGCACTGTGGAGTGCCACAGGGTCAACTGGTCAGTGAGGAGGACAAGTGTTATGATTTGTGTCAAGTGTCCCCCCAAAGTCTCATGTAGTCATGGAGGCAGCGGAGTCTAGCATCTGTGACTGGTTGGTTGTCTAGCCTGGGATTGGAGGTGTGAGTGCTGCGCCCACCCAGGGGCAGAGCCCGCATATAATATAAGGGAGGGAAGGAGCTGTGCTTTTCCCTTTTGCCCAGTTCACTCTTGTCACTTGCGGCTGCCTTGAATGGCTGCCCCTCGGCCACACCACCCTGCCCGGGAGCCAGCTGAGTACAGACTGAAACCTCCAAAAACTGTGAGCTAAATAAACCTTTCCTTCCTTCATTTTGGGCATCAGGTATTTTGTCTCAGCAACAGAGAAAAGTAAGCAAGACAACAGGGTTACACCACAAGCTAAGGTTACTGTAAAGAAAACAACTCTGGCTGACTAGAGGCCTAAATGGCACACTGCCACCACTGCACCTCAAGAAGAATGAAAGCAAAGCGAGTGTGCAGGCACCAGCACCCACTGCCTCTGCTGCGGAGGTTCCTTCAAAGGAGCAGCAGGCTGGAGGGTATAGGGATGTAGGTGGGACCTGTACTTCTGTAAAACTCGTAGGGAGATCTGCATGGGGCGTATGAAAGAACAACATAGCAATGTCTTAGGGGAAAAAAAATAGGAAATGAGAAACGACAGACTTATAGGCAAGTATCTTTTTTTTTTTTTTTCTTTTTTTTTTTGGTACCGGGGATCAAACTCATGACCTTGCACTTACCAGGCAGACGCTCATGGCACTGAGCTATATCCCCAGCTCCTTTTTTTAAAAAAAAAGGAAAGTAAGACTCACCCAGTGTAGTCTATTATTCAAAATTAATTTTGAAATAGAGATAGGATCTCCTAAGTTATTTTAGGGTCTGAAAATTTAGGCTGTGCCTTAGCTCTCTGAACTAGACCACACACTTCGCTTTCAATCACAAAAACAAATCACACAAAGGCCAGACGTTGTGGTGCATTGCTGTAATTTCAGCACTCGGGAAGCAGAGGCAAGAAGATCGCTGCAAGTTTAAGGCCAGCCTGGACTACAAAGTGAGTACAAGGCTAGCCTGAACTGCACAGTGAAACCCTATCTCAAAAAGACAAAACAAACAAAAAAACAAAGCAAAACAAAAAACCCAAATCATACAAAAGAAATTATAGGACAACGAAGACACAGACCCAGACCTTGCTCCTGACTACCAATGGAATTCTTCCACTGCACGATTTTCTAGATCTCAGAACCACTGGAGAGGTGCTAATCCTTTGGGGGGTGAAGTGGGTGATGTAAGGGGTATTATGTTTTAAGCCAAGGCTCTGCAGGTAAAGAAACTACTACCCAAAATGTGTTTGTGCGTGTGTGTAGGTAGAAGACAGGGGTAGTAGGCAACAACAGTTCGTTTTCTTCACACCGAAAATCTGAACCAACGGTAACATCCAATCGCCTCCCTCGGCAAGTGGGAAAACTAGGGGCCAATTTTCCTCCCCTCTTAAAGAGAAAGAATGAAACACACAATTCCTGAGATAATGAGATTTCAATGAGCAATTGAAAGCATTACCTCTCTCCCCTCTCACACCCTGCTTCATGACGGATAATCAATCCATTTTCTGGGAACAGAAACCCTACAGGCTTTGCTTAAGAAAGTTTGGTAAGGGGAAAGTATGCATGGTGGTTTCACAGGGCCACAGAGGAACCATGACTCTGATTTACCAACCAATGGTTCTAATCTAAAGCCATGTTGATTTCTAAGTTCAAAACTATGAAAAGTACTAATAGGTAACATTAGCATTAATCAAGGATGAAAGCAAGCTATAAGCCAAAGGGGAAAGAAGTGCTAATTTAAAATAAGAGTTGCGACACATTTAAATTGTACCTGTTCTACAGTTGCTCTGTCTGCCTTATCTTTGATGCGATACCTAACCAAAAACAAAAAGTATAGTTGACACATTGAAAATTCAGTGAAAGAAGCTAAAATAAAGTTCCTAAATGTCCATCATTTTCTGAAAGTGCCTCAGTAGTTCCTTTCATAACAAGATTTCATGGTTCAGCCGTAGACTGTGCACCCGGAGACACTTCCTTCACTTCCCGAGTGCACATTTCAGCTCTCTCGGGTGTGGCGGGGCTGTGTGTGGGGAAACGCCCCTCCTTACTCCGGGAGTGCTAAATAAAAGCAAAGCTGGAGCAGAGCGACAGCAAAATAGCCAGTCTGTCTGTCCATCAAATCTTGAATGAGCTTAACAGCATGGAATTAAAGCCATTTATTTACAAGGCTTTCACTTCAGAGTCTTCAAATCGGACTCTGCTTTGCTTCAACTTGACACGGGGTGATTCACTGCAGCGCCTGCACCCTGACAGACAGACCCGAACACGAGGGACAGACGCGCCGGCGGCTGACGGGAGGCTGGGGGCCTGTCTGAAAGCTGTCCTCTTGAATAAAACAATAAATCACAATAAAATTGGCTTTTAAGGCAGTTCTAACACTGCTAGTTGTGGTGTTATTTTCTGTAACAGTGATAATAAAGTTTAACACATAAGAGAAGTTAGCTGATCTTAAAACAATTTGCTTTGAAAACAAAAGTATACATGAAAGCAGTTCTCAGTTATATCTTCATTTAGTTTTAAAACTTCCCCTGGATTTTTAAGAATACTTCATGGAAGGAAATAATTCTTAATAAATTCTAAAACAGGAACAGTTTTACACATTTAGCCCAACTGAAAGCTACAAACACACTGTTACCCCCATGAAAGCAACTGGTGACTTTGCAAATTAAAGTTTTATCGTATATTTCCTAAGACTCATTTAGTATTTCCAAATTACCTTTGTACAGGCTATCCCGTTGATGCCAAAAGGAAACAAATGAGCGCCCTTTGCAAAACAATTTTGTTACTTAATCTAGAGTGTGGCCCTATCACCCATATTCTATAACTGAAATGTTACTTACATGTCTGCTTCCTTTTGTCTAGACTTCTCAGCGACTTTATTTATGACCGAATCAGTAACATTTAGCTTATCTAAAAATAAAAAATACATTATGTAAATAATATATAGACATTAACAGCCCCTCTGAATAAAATACTATACTTTTTTCCTCTTCCTTTCCTTCTGTATCTCCTAAATATTGTACTACATGTATGACAGTTCAGTTACAAAAAATACTTAATTTTTTAAAGATAAGCACAAGTCCTGTTTCCTTTACAGCAGTGTCACTTTTATCTCTATTGCTGTAATTTTTCCAGCCAGAATTCTATACAACTCTAGGTATAGAAAAACCTCGAAAATACAAAGTCTGCATATTAAATTCCAGTCATTTGTTAATGTCTTGTAGATAATATAATGGCCTGAATACCAACTTTAACTCTAAAAGCATTCAAGTTATAGATCCACAATAGCAATGAAGACTCAGAATCAGTGGTGACAAACGCTTTAAAGACAAATGCCAAACTATAACCCAAAACTCACTTATTTATCTGCAAACTGCCAACACTGCAATTAAACCCAAATACTGAAGTTTTAGTTTAGAAAAAAACAACTCAAAGATTAACATCTTTTGTCTTAAAAGAAAAACACAGTGACACACATGTGCCATAGGTTCGCCATGACTGTATGATACTCACTCAAGCAGCATTTGTGGGCAGTTTATATGACAGATACTGTTCTGGGTTTATAGTCAAAAGAAGGATGATTTTGTACGTTTTAAGATATGGTGGTTCAAATCAGTATTCTGATTCCTTGTATTCAACAGCTTAGTAAGTGGTTAACATCCACAAAAACAGTCTCTAGTAAAACAAATCAGCATTTTCAACATGCTATTTGCTTTGAGAGGATCCTACTGCAAAATCTAACACAGGACAGACGAGAACAGGCATGGGCACCTCTAACTTCATAGTTCCACAACACATGAGCAAGTAAAGCAACAATAGTGTCAGCTGGCCTCCGTGAGGCCATCTCTTAAAATTGCTAAACTTCAATTTTCTTTAAGTGTTAATAATGAGTAACACCTGACTCCTCATTTCTTGATCTAGTAAAATTGCATAATACTTCATGGTTTTTGAAGAATTTCCTCTTAGCCAAGCAAGGTAATGTATTCTATAAACTCACCTAGATTAATTTTATTTTCAAATTTCCGTAAAACCTTATCAGCTGGAGTAGACATTTTGGCTGCACTGCAGCTGGAAGTCTGTCGATTTGCCTATAAGAAATAAGTTTATAAAAAGAGGAATCAAAATATATCATGTACAGGGACAAATTCCCTATGATGAATGTGATCAGTATGTATATCCAAAATGTACCAATAAAATTAACTAAAAAAGGAAAAAAGAAATGAGCTTGGAGTCTTAGGTGCTAGATGCAAATACAAACCTAAGGTCCATCACATGGTTTTCACCTTTGGTGTTCGCTATTAAAACACCAATATTTACAGGAGTACACTAAGGAAAGGCAAGAACCCACCCAACCTGCTCAATCCTTTGTTTTGTTTTCATGGTGACTTATTTTTGGTACAAGTGTACATGACACATGTCTTGCCGGTCCAGCCCCCACCACATAGGCAGGACTGGCCCCGGGGGCGAGGTGGTCAGGAAGCTGGCTGTGGGTGCTGCCGCTTGCCTCTCCAACCTCCCAGGCTGCAAACAGGGGTCCAGGTGTCCAGAGGGTGGGGCCGCTTCAGGTGCAGAAAGTGATGGTGGGCACCGGCTTCTCAGAGGCTATGGGGAAGGGCTCTCAGGTGCACAGCCACCAACTGAGCTGGGAACCCCAGGGAGCCAGCCCTCTGCCTGGCCAGCACACCTCTACAAAGCAGGGGAAGGAGAGACAGAGGCAATTTGGTTTTCCTTTTAAGTTCATAGAATAGGGATACAAGTGGGGCTCTGATGAGAAGAGGCAGCGTTAGGACCACAGTTGGTGACCTTGTCTGTCCCTCGTCCCAAGCAGGGGAGACAAAGACCAATGCTGGTCCCACCGCTCTGGTCTCCTTGCCCCTCAAAGCTCCCGATGGGTGGGCCAGGCCTCCTGAATGGCACTGCCACCCACATACTCACACACAGGCACGTTCAGTTACCACAGAGTTAAAATCAAGTGGTTGGGAGAGGAGAGGAAAAGATGGTCCAGCGTTTGCAGCTGGAGATCCCAACACACTGGGTTGGGGCCTGGGCCCTGGACAGGCCCCGTCTGACATTAGAGGAGACCAGAGATATGTACGAGGAGGGAACCCCCATTCACAGCCCCCGACAGGCTGAACACAGGGGAGTGGCCCAGATGGAATATCCCCATCAACCCTCTGCTGAAGGCAAGGCCCTGGGAATGATGCTCTGCCGACCCCTGCATGTAGAAAGGGTGGGGTGCTATGTACAAAGGGCAGTGCATGGAATGTGGGGGACAGATACGCTTGCCACCCCACCTCCCCAACCTTGGGGCTGGAGGGGAGTGGGCACCAGGGCACCTGAGTGCCAGGGGAGGGCACCCGTGCCAGCAGCTCTGCTAGGGTGGGTTAGTGTCTGGAGTGGCCACGCTCCCACGGCCAGTGAGGCCCCAGGCTGTGGGTGAGGGCAGGGAGCGAGTCACTGCTGCTTCTCTCAGGTGGCAGTGCAGACAGTGCGTGGCAGCCTTGGCTGGAGTCAGCAGCTGGAGGTCCACAGAGGTGCCAGGTAGCCGGGAGGTGCTGGTGCTGAGCAGCCACAGCAGGCCACGCACAGGCTCCAGGACTGGCCTCTTTGGGAAGAGCGAGGCCATCTCAGTCACAGCCCAACGGGTCTTCTCTGAGCGGGGCATGAGGCTGTCACTTCTGAACTCCTGGGCTGTCCCCAACAGCCCGAGTGTTCTCGGTGACCTGCTCTGTCTTCAGGATGACATCCTCAGTGCAGGGGAGCCCAAGGTCTAGGTCTCCACACAGGCATTTCCCCAGTCCAGCTCTAGGTGGAGATCGTCCTCCTCGGCCAGCTCAATGAACCGCCCCCCTTGCAGCCCTGTCACTGGGGCATCCCTGCTGTGGCGGGAAAGCTTGCTCTTGTGACCGCGTCCTTCCTGCGAACAGGTGGGCGGGCGGGAGTGGAGGCCACAGCCGAGGCTGACGTCCTCTAGCTCACTGCTGTGGAAGGGGCACAGCCACATGGTGTGCTCGTCCCCAGGTGCATCCCCAAAGGGCTGCAGCGCGGGCCCGGCACACACGTGGAGACAGCCCCTGGCTGTGATCTCTGCCCACTCACTGGGGAGCGAGGGTGTGGGCGCTGCTAGCAGCTTGTGGGTCTCCCCCTGTAGCCCCCAAAGTTCAACACCCACACTGCTGCTGACCTTGCCTCAGAGGTAGCCAGAGCCTTCTCAGCTCCAAGTACTGCTGAAGCGTCGAAGGCCTGTCAGACAGGTCTGAGGAGTCCACACCCTGGGCGTAGCTGTTCCGAGGGCACCGGCACTGCATCGTGGCCCTAGGTCTGTGTCCTGTCAGAGGTCGCACTGTCATAGTCTTGCTGGACATCAAGGTCACGCTGGCTCCTTGCACCCAGCTCCAGGTAGCCGGAGGGGCTACTCAGGCTGTTGCCCTGCCGTTTCCGCTTGGCTTCACTGAGCAGGTCAATGATCAAGATGGTGAACTCCCAGGTGGTAGAGTGGGCCGACTTTGGTCGCCCCTGATGCCACATGGCTGAGCATTTGGTGTTAACTGGCAGGAGGGGCACGGCGCTGTGCTCCGTCACCAGGCTGCTGTGCTGTTGGGTGGCTGGCCACAGTGTCACCTTCTCTTCCATGCACCTCATCAGAGACCTTCAAAGAAAGTTCTTCAAAAGGTCGGTTGCTGAGCGCATGCAGCTTTGGCCAACTCGAACAAATCCAGCCCGTCAGCCATCTGCGGGATGACGTGAAGCCATCTGTGATCCACAGAGGGAGAAGGCCAGCCGCTCAGGGAGCTCATACTGGCCTCAACTAGCCTTTCTGCCAGTTCTCGGTGCCTCGCCTGCCTGGCACAGTCAATGGGGGTGCAGTCACTGTCATCGGGGGAGCCAGGTCGGCCCCATACACCACCAGAAGCTCAGCCTGCAGTGTCTGCCCTGCCTTGGTGGCCACATGCAGAGGTGAGGTGGCCTTCTCTGGGCGGAAGAAGTTGGCCTGGGTGGCCGGAGACAGCAGGCGCAGCCATATCTCCAAGTCGCCTGTCCGCACGCGTGAGTGCAGCTGCTTGCCGAGGTCCGTGGCAGGAGCCCACGACGTCCCCGCAGGGAAGTTCATGCACACAGACCAGGCTTCCACGCTGGGCCCTGATGAACTCTGAAGGGCGGCGCTCTGTCCTGGGGGATGGCTTTGTGCCGCCTCTGTACTTGGGCAGAGTCCAGCAGAGAGTGCGCCCAGATGGAGTCGGCCCCCGCTGGTGAGCTTGTGCGCCATCTGCAGGGGCGCAGACGCCAGGCGGTGTGGCGGAGCTGCCGACAACGGAGAAGTGGCCATTGTCAGGCTCTGGCGCCCGCTGCGGCACTTGTCATACACCAGCACACGACCACTGATGCATGCCCAGCCCGGGTCCGGGGCTGCAGTCCGTACACACTGCCCCTCACGGCCCCTTCTGGGACAACCTCAGCAGCAGCACAGCAGCAGCCCTCTGGGCCAGAGTGGTGGCATGGGTCCTGCGAGGCCCTGGCAGGGCTGCACACGCTGGCTGATGTCTGTCCGCAGGGTGGCCCAGGGTGGCCCTGCTGTGTCCACCCTCTGTGCTCCTCGCGCTCTCCCCGTCCCTCAATCCCGTTTTTAAAAGGCCTTTGTAATGGAAGGTGAAATTACTGACCAGAACAAACAGGCCGCCGTGCTTACTTCTCTTCAGTGTACTCTTCACTACGATAAATTAAAAATCAATGTATTTTTCTACTGTGACTGATCTATAGATTTAACACTTAAGAAAGTTCATTTCCCCCAAACTGTTTAATAAGGAGCCAAAATCAACATTAAACTCATTCTAATAATTTCATTTTGGGTCTAGTAACCCAAGAAAGGGAAAGATAAGGGATAAGGATTTGCACTTAAGAGTGACATTATACAAGATTTAAAGAAATCAGCAAAGACTGGGACTATAGAGTATAATCTGAATAAAACCCTTTGGTTACTCAATTCTGGAACCATAAAAGCCCCTCTAAAAAAGACACGGCAGACTCCATAAAGCTGTACCTGTGGGTTTCTCCCTCCACTCCAGGCAGAGCCCTTGGTGAGTTTTCCAACTCCGTCATCCCAGTCCCAGTCATCATCATCGTCACAGTCCTCCTCTTCCTCCTCATCTTCTATCTCACCTTCCCCCTTCTCGGTCATATTAGTTTGAAGATCTTCAAATTGGATGCCATCTTCTGCTTTGATTGTCTTCACATCTGTGTTTTCACTAGAAAAAACAATGTTTTGGCTTGTTGATATACTCTCGAAGTGTAGAGAACCACCTGGACTCTCCTTGAAAGAAGAGCAATTTTCATTTTGGGTAAACATGGCCCTATCTCCATGTACTGATGTGTACAGAGCTGGCTAGGCCATTCCTTTATCCCTTCAACTGGCTTTAAGCAGTGTAAACTGGGCTGGCTGAGGAGCTGATGTGCAATCTTTGAAACAAGTCCACAGGACAGCTGTTTCCCCTGCCCAGTGACTCCCCAAAATCATGACTGAGCAGGGCAGCATGAAGAGCCATCGGTCTCCACACTGTGGGCTGGGATCAAGCCTTGAGATAAGAGGCTATGACTTCCCACAGCAGAAAAGATTGTACATCAGAGCAGAAGCACTGACCCCAAAACATTAGATACCACCTCAGTTGTGTTATACAGATTATGCTCTCCGCACATCACGGAGGTGATCTCAGGCCTCCTACCCAGTCCAGCTCAGGGCACTCGCCCTCACTGTCACTCATCCCCAAGCCACTTCCCTCTTGGAGAATTAACAAAACCAGGGTTGGGTCCTTGGTTGTGGCCTTTGTTCTGGTGTACGTGCACCCTGGCCGGACTTAGGACCGCTTAATTCCCCATACTATAAATAGGCTTTAGTGTCTTTATTCTTGCCTTGGGTTGCACTGGAAGTGGTAGATTGGAATTAACTCACTGGAATTCCAGCAACTTTCTTTTGGGACTAGGAGTATAAACTTCCTGGATAGTGATGAGGACCTGGAAGGGCTCTCTGTATCTAAGTACACTCATATATATATTCATTTATGAGGCAACAGACTAAATATATGCCGATAAATCCGTTTCCCTTACATCTCTCAGTAAGTTCCACCTTCTTAATACCAATTTCCCTGTTCCTCATTTATTTGCCTACTCTTCATGTGCAACTCCTACTAGAAAAGAAGTACATCACATGTTAAGTCTGCTTCAGCCTTACTGAAGTTAGACTACCGAATGAATCAAGTCTGATCAGTGGACCAGCTTTGGGAATAAGTAAAGCAATCTTACTTCAAAGTCCATACCACTTTGCAACAGAGTCCCCAGTCATCCTTGTTTACAAAGGGAAGGGATGGTTCAAACACTACAAGCACATTACAGAAGGACTAAGCATAAGACAAGAGGGGAACTGTCAACAGAGAAGAGAGGTTCAGGATGAAAAGAGAAAAGCTATCAGCTTTTTTGCAGTCTGTGAATTCACACCCCCTACTAGTGGATTGCCTTAGTTTTTCAAGAGAAGCTAGAGATCTGCAGGTTTGCATAAAATCTTCCACTTAGCTAAAATATGGAATTTTTAAAACAGTGTGCATACCACACAAAACATATCTACAGGCCAAATCCAGCAGAAATGTTGCTAGTTTTGACTTTTCATGTAAAGTAAGGGCAGAAATCCTGTAACACAAGTAATAATATGCAGCACTTAAAAATAATCAGATAGGGTTTTAAGTAAAATCAGATGTCAATCTCAATTTATTAATCAGTCATGGCTTAGAGCTCCAAATCCTTGTGGGCAAGGGTAGGAAGAGAACAGAAAATCATTAAATACCTGCAATTTATTATTACTTCATAAATTAATCCTTCAATTACCAATAACCTACAGTGGTATGTTCAGTTACAGTTTTGCCCTAGGGCTTTGTCAAAGGCAGCTGGATGTTTTACAGCATCACTGGCCTCTATCAACAGATGCCACCAGTGCACCCCTCACACACACGATTGTCGCAAACTAAAATGTCTCTAGAGATTGCCAAAGTCCCCTGGGTAGGGGAACAAAATTCATTCTAACGGAGAACCAATGATTTATCCTCACGCTGCCCTGTGGGGATGGTAAATCAGTGCACTCTCACTACCATGCTCTACTCAGCAGCCACAATCGCTTCTCCACCTTTTGGCTAAGATCAAGTGCACTCACCAACCACACTGGCTCCTTCTCACTTAAATTCTTCCACAAGGAACTTTGTACATTGATCTGTAACCTTAAGACTAGAAAATGCTTCTCATTTCTCTGGCTACAGCCTACTCATCCTTCCTGTATCAGCTTACTATCACTTGTTCAAGGAAATCTTCTCTATTCTTCACCCATTTCTCCTCTGTATTACAGATTTTAATTAGAATAATTTGTCTAAGTATTTAATATCAGTTTCCCTTGCAAGAGAACAAGGTCTGCATCAATCAGAATGGTGTTTGACAGTGTATTCCCACTACCACTAGATCTGACACGCAGAAAGCGGTCAACAGGTACTTATTGAAAACATATCCAAGTGATTAATCAATCTACTTGTAATGAATCCTTATGGCAAACATAAAGTATGAAATATTCTTGAAATTTTGAAAATAACTTTCATTTTCCTTATAAGTAGGAGTTATCTTTAAAGCTGTTTTCAGACTCTATATAGAATCTATCACTAACTGTGCCACTTGTACCCTTCAAAGAATAGCTCTATGACCTTACCTCCAGCACCCATCTTTGACCCTAAACGATTTTTTACTTTTGAGCTGATCTGTCTGCTCCATTATCATTCTCCACAACCATTTTCTACATAGCAGAAAGATTCCCTTAAATCATAAATCAAATGACATCACCTCCCTTCGTAAAATCCTTCCCCTGGCTTTCTTAAGCCCTGCCCAATCTCTAAGGCCTCACTATCACCTGAAAAGGGTCCTCCTTTCACGGACACAGGGTCGCACTCTGGAGACTTTGCATTTATCCTCTGCTCTCCCTAGTTCCTCCTCGTCATGATAACGTTAGCCCCTGCCTAACCCTACTTTTATATCAACCTATTTTAATTCTGTTCATATCATTTATGTCACGATCTGATTTAACGGTTTCCACGCCCGAAGCAGAAGATGAAGTTCAATGACAGCGGGGCAGTGGTTCGTTTTGTTCATCACTATCTCCAGCAAGACAAAACCTGGCACACCATAAGTGCTCGGTGAGTACCGTAACTGTGGAATGCTGGATGTAGATAAACACAAAAATCTGTTTTCCAGTTGTTATCCCCAACTCTGCCTCTCGGCCTGGTGGACCGTCCTGGGAACCCGCAGACTCCCTTGACGAGTGGCTTTCCTTAGCTTGGCCCTGCAGCAGGAGAAAAAACCCAGCTGGGATGCTGGCACCCTAGGCCACAAAGAACTGCCAACTCCGCGAGGAGAGAAGGTGGACTCGAGTCGGGGTCCCCCACGGCCGCCGGCCTACCTGTCGGAGGCCTCCGCATCGTCAAACTGGCCGGGCACCACCCGGCTCATCAGGAACCGCCGATAGTCCATGACGAAGGCCGCCGCCTTTCCTGGGGCAGGAAAAGCACAGAAGACGGTTTTCCCTAAGGTGAACCCCCGCCTCCCAGACCTTTCAGAAGCCCGCAAGCCACGGCGAGACCACGTGCTGAGGGGGCTCTCCGGTTCCCAAGACCACCCACTGCCAGGAAGTCCCGCCTTCCGGAAGTCGGTCCAGCAGGAAGTTCCGCCCCACGCGGGGAGGGTAAGTTCCCGGAACTCTCCCCGGACGGCTAGCGAGACAAGCAACCAGCAGGGTCGGGTGGTTGTGTGGCGTCGGCTGTTTTGTGCCGCCCATTACGGCTGGAGCTCTCCTTTTCTGCGCCCTGCTTTGTGTTTCCTCATGCGGAAGGACGTGCCAGTTAGCCCACAGGCTTTTCCGTGGCGGCCGCAGTGCTGTAACTGGACAGGGAGCGGCAAGTCGCCCGTCCTCGCCAGGGTTGCCTGGCGCGCGTTGATGTCACACAGGGCGCGACGGCGGCGGCCGGGAGCCCCGCGGAGTGCACAGCTGGCGGCTGGAAGGGGAAGGCGAAGTTGTCCTCCTCGCTGCACTCCAGTGCGCGGCGACGAAGACGAGATCCTTAGCGCGGGCCCGAGAAACTATGAAGCATGGAAGTGAGCACACTTTTGCATCTTAGGAAGTTTGGTGCGTTTTCAGGTCAAAGATAAGTGCTTTTGAGAGGTTCGAGTTTGTCATGCGACTGGAAAAAATGTCAGTACAAACGTAGAGTGCGATCTCAGCACTCGGGAGGCAGAGGCAGGAGGATCGTTGTGAGTTCGAGACCAGCCTGAACTGCCTAGTGAGACCCTGTCTCGAAATATAGGGCCGGGGATTTAGCTCAATAGCGTATGCGCCTGGGAGGTGCAAGGTTGTGAGTTCGATCCCCGGTACCAAACAAACAAAATGAAAAACGTTAGAGCGCTTAGCAGGGACGTCCGCGACGTCTCTGAACGCCTGCAGTTAACTCAGCATCACTCCGGAATAGCTAGCCAAACATTCCGATACCTATTTTTAAAATCTGCGAAGGACAGAAGTGAAAGAGGAGAAAGAAATAAGCCTGACTAAATAAATAAATTGGTAGATCGTGCGATGCAATTGGAGGGTTGATCAACGCTGTAAACAAGTGTAATTGCAAGTTCACACACAAATTTTTGCTTTTCATTTAGAAGACAGCAAACGCTTTTCAGATCCCCTTTGTGTCAACCCAGAAATATTTATTTGAAAGATAAAAAACATAAAGTTCAGCCTTTCATCAGTCTGCATATTCTGCTTGGCTTACATGTCTTGTGCTTTACCAAGTGACTACATGAGTTTGGAAACAACTGATCCTCCGAGAATTAATAATTCAGTAATTTACTCAGGCAAATAGGTAGTGACTATAGTTTGAAAGGGACTAAGTCATTAAAATGCAAGATTTATTTAAATATTTACTGTGTAGACAGCGCGGGCTGGTCTACAATAAGAGGAATGGTAGTGAAAAGCTCTAAGTAGATTCCTCACAAGGCAATTATAATCTGTAAATACAAACCGTAACACCCTTGGAACGGTAGTGACGATTAAAACAGTGAAGGAGTAGGTACTAAGTTGTCAGATAGAGATTTAAAGACTGAAAACAAATTTAAAAATAGATAAATAAGCCAGGCGTGGTGATGCACGCCTGTAATCCCAGCACTTGGGAGGCTGAGGCAGGAGGATCCTTGTGAGTTCAAGACCAACCTGGACTACAAAGTAAGTTCAAGGCCAGCCTGAACTGCGTAGTGAGACCCTGTCTCGAAAAATAGGGCCAGGGATTTAGCTCAGTGGTGTAAGTGCCTGCCTGGCAGGCGTGAAGTGAGTTTGATCCCTGGTACCAAAAAAAAAAAAAAAAAAAAAAAAAGATAAGTAGATAGGGAGGTTTTGAGAGAGAAGCACATACTGGAGCAGAGAGCATTATTTTATTTATTTGCAGGTAAATGAGCCTCGGCGGAGTAGAGCAGGGGGTAGTATTGGGTAGGCAGTGTGAGCTCAGGTTATGAGAGGCCTCCTGGGTCAAGTAGAGTTCAGGGTGATTGGGCTTCTCCCATCTCTGAAAGATGAGTGTGTCACGTAGATATAGATCAGTGTTGGGATGACACAAAAGCATGGGTGATGGAAAGACAATTTCAAAGGAAAAAATGGGCAGGAGTTGGTAACTGAGTATCTGTGGGTAGTGAGATTCGAAAGATGCCAAGATCCTCCAAATTTCCACTCCCTAGAACCTGAGA
>RJWM01015488.1:0-43582 GCA_004363535.1 Dasyprocta punctata
AAGAGGAAAAGATATAAACCTGTATATATGTATATGTAAGATAACTAAAAAGAACACTGCTGAATGTATTCGTTATTGAGAAAGAACAATTAATACTCATATGATTAGATCAATCTAGCATGTCTATATATGATAATGTAAGAAACCATTTTAAAGATAACGATGTGCAATATTGCAACCATTGTCAAGCTTCTATCTACTGGTTGTGTAAACCTGCAATGTTGTGCATTTACTCTAGTCATTTGCTTGTCTCTTTTGCTTGTTGTTTTTACTATATATGTCGTCTTTTTTTGTTGTTGTTGTTTTTGTTTGTTTTGTTTTTCTTCGCTCAAATAAAATTTAAAAAAATAAAAAAAAAAAAAAGGTTGAAAGAAAATTAGAGGTTCTGGTTTGTTTTTGTTTTCATACAGGGTCTCACAGTCCCCCAGGCTGGCCTCAGACTTGCTGTCATCCTCCTTCCTCAGCCTCCCAGGGGCCTGCAAGGGTTACAGCAGTATACTACCATGCCCGGCTAAGAGGTTATTTTTAAGATGAAGCCAGGCGTAGTCTAGGGCCCAGTAGACCTTTCTGGTCATTTCTCACAATCCATTGAGGTATCCTAACAGATCTGAAAACAGTCAATTGTAATGAAAAGGAAAGTGAAAGTATCTCCCATTCTTTCTTTTTGCTTTATGGTTAGCCCTGGGTCGAAGGCTTTCCAGCCTATAATACAATCGTCTGGTGAGTAAAGAATTAGTATTTCTAGGAGTTTGTGGAGGACTTTTCTCTGGACTCCAGGAGCCCTGAGGACTTTAATTTTGTCCATTAACAATAATAGCACACACAGTGTTTGTACAGATGTGGATCTGGAGGTCAGGATCTCTAAGGTCTTAGTGGCCCAGTTATTAGTGGGCTCTTCAGCCAGATTGAGGCAATGATTCTCACTTTGTTTTTATGTAAGATGGGAATAGTAATACCTTCATTAAAGTGAAATGAAACCTCTTAGCTTTTAATTTCTTCTTGATCGAGGTGCATGCAGGGAGGAAGTAAGATGAAGAGCTTACTGTGTTCCTGGACGGCTCCCAGGGCTCAGTGATTACTAAGCATGTGTCATTAGACTTTTTTGGTGGCTCTCTTGGCCAGCCAGTTACCAGGCTCGCCCTTTGGAGACAGCATGGATGTCAGTGGGTGTCTCTGCTCAAGGACTGTCAGTCAGTGTCTGTCTTTTGGCTACAGCAGGATGGCATCTACATTCTTGGGACAGTAGTCAGTAAGCAGGAAAGGCCTGCACTTTTGTCTGTATTGTTCCTCCATCCTGCGTTGTGAGTAATTCTATGACATGTGTTTTTGTTTTCAGTTCTGATTTGAGTTTCATTTTAAGTTTGAGTTTTCAGTTCTAATTTGAATTTCAGTTTAAGGTGTCTTTTTTTTTTTTTCCCTTCTTCTTTTTGGAAACAGTCTTACTATGTAGTTCAGGCTGGCCTTGAGCTCACTATGTAGCCCAAGCTGGTCTCGGACTTGGCAGTGATCCTCCTGCCTCAACTTCCTGAACTCAGTGATCCTTCTGCCTCAGTGTCCCCCACCCCACCTCCCAGTGCTGGGATTAGTGGTGTGTACCACCTGACTGGCCCCAGGGTTGGTTTTGCTTTCCTATTTTGATTCTCTTGGGCCATTTCTGGGAAAGTATATACTTAGCGCCTACCCACTTTTCTGGACATGGGACTCAAGTAACCCAGGGTATTATGCATGTTAGGCAAGGGCTCTACCACTGAGCTACACCCCCAGCCCTGACCTTTATCTTTTATTTTAGCCCCAGGACCCCATCCTATGATTAGCACGTGAAGAGGGATGAGATCTAATCCCATTTCCAGGGTCATCTGATTCATTACCTTGATTTTTCTTCTCTGTTTTGAAGAAAAAATGTTTATATCCTAAGGTAGCAAATGTCTTTTACAGCACAAGCTAACACATGATTTAAAAGATATTTTTCCTGTTACATCCAAATTCAGTTGTAATTTTGAAGAGTGTGACTCTGGTTTTATATTCCTTCAGATTATATGTAATTTTTGTTTTATCCATTTAGCTGTCTGAAAAAAAAGCAATTTCCACTTTCCATGTGCAGACAGTTGTACTTCAGAAATCAGAAACACACTTAATAGGATTAACGTTTTCATTTATTCATTTAACCAGTTATTCTAAGAAACCTCTTTAACATAATTACTAGCAAATGTTTACATGTAACGTTTGGGCTCAGAGATTGGTGTTTACAATCTAAATGGTGGGAAAGGACAAAAAATAAAAACAGTACACCTTGGCCAGTGCTGAACTTAGTGGATTCAGGAAGGCGCTGTCATGGAAATGCTGCTTTGGGGAAGGCGGATGAGGGAGCAGTGGGGGGCGGGCGGGAGGAAGTTGCATTCCCTTTGTCAGCCTCAGTGTCTGTGGTGTTGTCTTAGGGCTGGACTGGGAAGTTTGCTTCTATGTGCGCTTTTCATACTGAGGATGCATGCATACACGTCTTTGTGGGTCATCTTTGCAGTGTGTGTGGTGTGGTGCTGGGCATGCCAATGCTGTGTGGTCCTCTGTCAGCCCATGCTCATTAAGAAGTTGTAGTACTTCCTGATACTCAGGGATTCTCCTGATGAAAAGTCTGCAGAAAAACCCCAGAGAACAAAGAAGTAGCAAAAATACAGTGCTGGGTAAGCGCTGAGCACGAGCACCTAGGGTAGTGTTAGACTTTGGAATGACTCTGTAGGTAGCGGAATCTGAAAGTCATTCTCAGTTTTCAAGATGACTCTCCTTAGATGCCCCAGAAATATTGAGGATGTGTGCCTTTTAAGCTGTCCTTTGAAATAGTGAAAGCTCTTTGTGTGTGTGTGTGTGTGTGTGTGTGTGTGTGCTGGAAATCAAACTCAGGACCTTGTGCTTGCCAGGCAGGAGCTGTACTGCTGAGCTTTATGCCTGGCCCCCTCTCTCCCACATGGGCCACCGTCTCCTCTCCAGGTGTCTCCCCACTTCCTCAGCCAACCTCCAGGCTGCTGGTGTGGGCCTTCACTGCCCCTTCAAAAGCCAGGGGCCAGGGTACTTTCTGAGAAAGACTAACAGTTGGAAGAGCCTGGTCTTGAAGGTGCTTGTTCACCCGCCTTTTTTGGGCCGAGTTAGTACAGTCTTCAATCAATAGCTTAACTTCATCTCTGCTTTTATGACTGCTCCCAGCATCAATTATTTCACACAAATGCAGGCACAGTCTCATAAAATTACTTAGGATCAGTGTCCTGCCACGAGCATCATTTTCTTGAGTGTGTTGCACTCTGACCACAAATTAGCAAGGCACTTCAAGAAAGTCTGTCTTGTGGATTCCTTTAGCGAGGTGCCATTTGATTTTTCTCCCTTTTATTCTCAACATAGTTAATAGATTTACTGTAACCATGTATTTTTTTTAATTTACTTTTTGCCTGATAATAGTTTTAATTCCTTAAGGGTTTATGGGAGTCATTTTATGGGTGAAGATTCAGGAAATGCAGGGCTTTTGAGGGCTGAGTTAGGTGGGATGAGGGGTAGTAAAGTTCTAACCTGAAGCTGCTGGGAAGGCCTGCAGTCTTTCCAGGCTAGCAGAAGGTATGTTTTAGGGTGGCCTCAGTACAGCCACCTGCTCTAAAGATGAAATCACCCACCCCTTTAGTGATTTGCCAGATTGTGGAAGTAAAGCCTTGAACTGAAAAATGTGCTTCTTTTTGACAGTGATCTAATTGTGAAAAGCACAGATGGCTACTGGCAGTATCTGAATTGTAGACATTTGCTGATTTTAAAAATAACTCTGAGAAGGAAAAACCAGGATAAGAGGAGAGACTAATAACCATGTTGGGTTTTAAATCTTCAGACAGCAAAAGAAATAACACTAAGCACAGAAGTCCTCGACGTGCTCAGGTAGGTCTAATAGTGTGGGCATTGTCTCCCTGCACACCAAACCCTTAGGGCATTGATCATTATGGGCCCTAGGGCAGGAGCTCGTGCTGGAAATCCGCAGGGTCACAGCAGCTCTGAACGCAGTCTGGTTGTCGGGCGTGGTGGGAAATGTTAATTGGCCTCTGAGTGAATGAGGAGGTGCTGTTAGGATTTTATCCCTTGATAAACTTACTCCCTCTGGCAGCCTTGTTAATATTTAAAAATAAAGTGCTAAATCTATTACACAACTCTGTAATTTAATTTTTGTTGCATTTCAGAGCTACATAGTTGCCAGCACAAGATCTGTAGTCTGCTGCTTAACTACGAATTAACCCTTCAGGTTTCTGTTTGTTTTTTAAACTGTGGTATATGTGTTCAGGTCCCAACACTGACTTTTTTTTTTTTTTTTTAATGTTTTTTTGGTACCAGGGATCAAACTCACGACCTTGTGCTTACCAGGCAAGTGCTTGAGCCACTGAACTAAATCCCCAGCTCTGATTTTTTTTTTAATTTTTTTATTTTTTTTTGTACTGGGAATTGAACTCAGGACCTTGCTCTTGACATTGATTTTTGTCTGGGAGTAACATGAACCTCAGGAATCATGAGTTATCTTTTGGGGCAGCTATAGATGTCACTGAAGAGACCCTGACAGGCCACCCCAAAGCCTGCTGGGTGCAGGGGAAGGTGGGGGTACAGCTGGCCCCAGTCCTCATTAGAATTCTTCCCCTGCCATCTTCTGTCATCTCTTCTCCTTTTCTTCCTGGGCTCATGCTTTTGTAAAAGTAGAGAACAGTTCCTCTTGGAATTGTGGGTTTGTGTCTTTCAGTGCAGGCTGTTGGATCTTGGCTAGCTCCACAGAGCTGTGCCTGAACCGGTGTGGCTCAGGCCGAGTGGCACAGACTGAAGCGGCAGAGACTGGGGGTGGAGGTCGGACTTCTAGGACTTTGCTAAGTCACACCAAACATGAGGAATTCAGGTTCTGTTGTGAAGGTGGTAGAAAAATGTTCAAAGCCCTGGAGTAAGGAAGCAATAGGAAAGTGTATTTGTAATGTCTTTTAGCTCTTCTGTGAACCTGCAGGTAAAGAATAAATGCAATTCTTGATTCCCAAAACAAAATAATGATGGGGAGGGGGCGTAGGATAGATATCGGAATGCTTTTAATTTCATATGTGAACATTACTAGAATCTTCATTCCCTCAATTACAATTCTTGACCCATTTATGGATTAATTAATCTTGCTAAAATCTTCTAAAATAAATATAATGACGCTCTTAAAATTCTCTCTCTCATTTATTTATTTACTTTTGTTTTGTTTTGTTTTGTTTTTTGAGACAGCATCTCACTGTGTAGCCCAAGCTGGCCTCAAACTCATAGTGATCCTCCTGCCTCAACTTCCCAAGTGCTGGGATGACAGACGTGTGCTGTCACACCTGGCAAAATTTTCTTCTGGCCTAAAAAAATACAAGTGATAAAGGAACACATCTGACACCAGGAAATTCTAGAATGTAGGTTACTGTACACAACTAGTCTCGAGAGGGAGGAGGCTGAGCTGGACTGGACCAGAGAGACAATCAAGAACAAGTCGGTGAGAGGGGAGGAGTGGCTGCGAGTAACAGGTGGGGCACCCTGGGAAGTCAGACAGGGTCTGCGTTTGAGCGGGGCTCTGGCCTCCAGACCACCACAGTCTGGGTGTCAGGATCAGCTGGAATGAGCACTTCTTGGAAACACTTAAATTCCCAAGGAGTAGATAACCCTATTAATCTGTGGCAGTCTTCCAGGCTAACAGTAATGTGATTATAATATGTTATCCCCTCGGGACACAAAGAATAATCTCCTTTTCGAAAGAGGATCAGGATGGAGACCAAAGAACAATCTACAGAAGAATCAGTTTGAATTGTAGGCCAGATGGAGGATATTTGCTTCACAGAGGGCTGGATGGATTATAAGTTTTAGGATAATTAGGAATCATTAGGGATAGATGAAGGTGTCATGATGTTCTCAGATTAGGGGAGTTACTTGAATCTGGAGCAATGAAGACAGGAAAACCCTCACCAGAGCAAAAGTTTGTTCATATTTTGGTGTCCTGCCACTGCAATATAAATGTATAGTTATTGTTTATTTACTTACTTATTTTTGAGACAGGATCTGCAGAGGTCATTCAAGCATGGTGGCCACAAATGGCCATCACAGCATGCAGTGTTCAGCTGGAACTCCTGAATGGAATAAATAGCTGAATGCCTGGCATTCATCTGGTACTGTAGTTGCAAAGAACTTGATAGTCTGTACTGTAAAGGAGGCCCAGCCTGTCAGAAAAGAGAGACATGCTCAGCTTCAGGGAGACCATGGATAGAAGGTTGTGTGTCGACTGGGGAAAAGCCCAAATATGGGATCAAGCAGTTCTGGTCTCAAGGGTAGGATGACATCCAAAAGAGCTAGGAAAAGTGCCATTAAAGCTTAGTATGAGCAGGTGTTGCTAGCATACATGGGAGGTGTCAGCAGCAGCAGGAGCCTGAAGCCACAAGGCAGATAGGGAACAGGGACACAGTTCCAGAATGGGGACAAGTTGGGCTGAAGAGGTGGACAGCTGTGATCTGTCCCTTAGCCTGTAGCACGTTACGCACAGCAAAGTGTCTTCTCTTGCTGTGACCTCATCCCAAGCCAGGCAGGACAGAGTAGGTTTTGTTGATGCAGGCATCCAGTGCTCATAGCACCACTGAACTAACTCCTTGTGTTCTCAGCCCAAGACTCCATTCATGTTGCGGAAGGCTTCAGGTTTGAGCATCTTTGTTTGCAAAGCCTCTCTTGTGTGTGTGGGCTGTGCCTGGATATGGCTTCTTCTTGTGGATATGGGCATTGTTCTGGGTTATGCTACTTGGAATTTTTAAATTCTCATTTGTAATTAGAATTTGATATTCTTGCATATCAAGATGGAAAGATGCAAGTGACATAATGTTCTTATGTATAAAGACGAAAGCGCCAGCTGGTATTGAGTGATTACCATAGGCTACCCCACCAGTTCATTTTTGTTTAGACGGCATTTTCACATCTAGTCTCATATACAGTATGTATGGATGGCTGTGTATATGTTATGTGTTTATTTATGGTACTGGAAATCAAACTCAGGATCTTGCACTTGCCAGGCACTTGCTGTGCTACTGGGCTATATTCCTGGCCCTTCAGTTTAATAATATACGACTGAAAGACTAACAGATATGTGAAAATGTTTATAGGATGTTTCATAGCTGTTAATTTTTAACACTTTAAAAATAGCTGAGAATGATAATTAGAACGGAAAATATATGAAAGCTTTGTTTGACTTGGCAGTGGTTTTTCTGCATCAATTGGAAGAACTAGGGAAGCAAAAGATTCATCAAATCAAGTTTCTCTCCCCAAAATAAAATTTTAGATTCTTTACTGTTAATAGGTATATGTTACCTCACCCTCAGGTGTTGTTCGTTTGTTCGTTCATTTTGTTTTTCTTTCTTTTTCTTTTTGAGACAGGGTCTCACTGTGCAGTTCTGGATGGCCTTGAACTCACTTTGTAGCCCAGGCTGGCCTCAAACTCAAAGCAATCCTCCTGCCTCAGCCTCCCCAGTGCTGGGATTACAGGCATGCGCCACCGTGCCGGCACCCTCCATTTTCTTTAAACACTTTTTGTGTGAAAATTGTCTCATAATTTCTCTAAAACATTTGAAGAGGTGTGACAATGGGTGTTAATTTTGTTGCCAAAAAATCCCTTCCTTTATAAAAAAGTAAATGCGTTTCTGGTGCTTAAAGCCTTGAATCTTAATGTTTCTCAGTGTATACTATGAGCATTCAGCATTTTAGGTAGATTGGAAATCCAGACATTCACCTTTCACATTACAGCTTCAAGCTTACAAAATTTCATAAGCCTTAACTTTGGGAGGCATCATACTGTGGGATATTGACTCCCATCCTCATGCCTGTTACCTTTAATGTAGTGACGGTAAGCATGTGGACCAAAGGGGCTGGTGAGACACAGTGGTACTAGTATTTTGGGTTCAGGGCATAGCAACAGAGCCCGTTTGTTGAAACCTTGTGCCCCGGGGACAAAATCCTTCTGTGAAATCTGGGCTGTGGGTGATCTGATGATCCCTCACTCAGACATTTTCCTTGTGTGTATACCAGGGTACTAATCTACCTGACCGTTGCTGGGAGGATGAAGTGAGATGATGCATTAGTATTTGTGTGGAAATCCATCTCTTTAAAGAATAGTAAGTGTCCGTCCTGAACTACACGGTGCGACCCTGCCTCAAAAAACTAGGGCCGGGAGTTTGGCTCAGTGGCTTAAGTGCCTGTCTGGCAAGCGCGAGGCTGTGAGTTCAATCCCTGGTGCCGCAAAAATAAAAATAAAAAAATAAAAGAATAATAAGTGGGTTTATTCTTTGCAGAGCACCTGTTGTACAGAGCAGAGAACACTATCTCTGAGTGTTAAGGACGGAGTTCAATTATTTTTCAGATTTTGACTTTTTGACGAAAATACTGGCTATACAAGGTAGTACAGATTTCATAGATGTTCTGAGAATTTCACTTTGTTAATCTGGAGCTCTGAATTTTGATTAGGGGTAAATTTACTTGATTTGATTGGTTCCTACTTGTTGGCCCACTTGAAGTCCAGTCCTGGACCATTTCTTCAATGTCATGGCTTTCAGAATAAAGTCCGAACCCAGAGTATTGTGCATAAAACCCTTTACCAACTTGCCTCTCTCTCGCTGCCTTGCCTCTCCAGCCTTCCCTCTCACATTTTTTTGCCATGCATAATTTTCACTTTAGCCGCATCAAACTACTTTTAGTTCCTCAGATATATTTTCCCCTTTGTAGCTCTTTGTCTTCACTCATGCCATTCCCAATCCTATTTCCAGGGGTCTTCCGCCAAGACCGTAGTGTCGAGTTCCCTTTTCTGGGAGTAATTTACTGGCCTTCTCTTGCGGTGTTTTAGTAGCCACCGTCCTGTGTTCCTGGACACATGTGACTGGAAAGTGGCTACTAGGCTGTGCTCCTGGGAGGAGGAGGGGAGGGGGACAGGAAAATATGCAGCTTCCTGTCAGCCCTCACTGCTCAGGTGACTGCAGGGACTGTCTTCCTCACATGGCTTTACCCCCAGAGGGGAGGGCAGTCCTGGCACATAGAACATGCGTAATGAATGTTGAATGAGTGTATGCCTGAATTACATTTGGAGATATTTATAGGAGTTCATGTCTCTGAGGCTGCTGTTTCGTGTCTGTCTCACCTTCAGAGGTCCTTAGGACATGAAGGCTCCTTACTAAAGTAAGTTTGGGGACTTTGCTTTTCTCGTCCTCCCCTCTTGGGGATTCTAAGTCCAGCAGAAAAATAAATAACCTGTTTAACTTGGCACTTGTAACAAATTTAACATCAATTTTTTATTTTAGGAAAAAAACCTTGCAGATCTAGAGAAACTTTGTATATGTGCTGCCGGAGGAGAAACTGAAAGACTACTACAGGAATCATGCCTAGACTTTAGCGTATATTTATCAGTTCGTAGCATTTTACCACACTTGCTTTATAGGTAATACATATACCCACAGTGTGCCTATGTACATACATATGCTTTTCCTGAACCTTTGAAAATGAAGGTTGTAGATATTTGATACTAGACTCCTAAATATTTAAATATGTATCTCCAAAGAGTAATGGCGTTCTGTATAATCATAACACTGTGGTTGTACTGAAAACCTTCACATTTATTTAGTAATGTCATCTGATATTTAGTTTTTCATCTCAAAAATTTTTAGTTCCCTCCAGTTTTCTAGTCAGAATGTAATCAAACCTCATGCATTGCTTTTTGGTTTATGTTTCTGCTTTTGCTTTATTTTTTTTTTTAAATCCAGACCAATTGTTTTGTAGAATACCCTACATTCAGGCATTATCTTGTTTCCTTTTAAGTCGGTTGGTGAGACTATTATGTAGGCGGGGTTGGATCCTCTTTTATTTGCGTCATAGGAGACACAAGCTGCAGGTCGCTCCGATGTTGGGCTGCTGATTGGAACATTTGGCGGAGGAGAGCCTTGCTAGAGCACTTTGTAGCAGAGCTGCCCTTCTGCTGAGTGGTCAGCATGTGATGTGTGGGGTAAGCCGCCAGACTGTGTTGCCGTATCTACCTTTCCAACAGCCCATGTGCCCGGGGGATTTAACGTGAATTGATATCCATGCCATGACCGTGATGCAATATGATTAGAGACAACTGTTGCGGTTTAGATCTGGAATGTCCCCCAAAAGCCTCATACTGCAGGGCTTGTAAAGGTGATTATGGGGGCACTACAGCTGGGCTGTGACCTGGAGGGTAATATCTCCCTCCCTGGTTCCTCGCTTCCCTCTCTGCTTCCTGGCTGCCCTGGAACGGCCAGCTTTCTTCCGCCCAGGCCCCCCGGCATGCAGTCTGCCTTGAGCCGGCTGGCTCTGGACAGGAAGTGAGCCATGTACGCGGGTGTACACGAGCCTAAGTGAACCTCTCTGCCTCTAAGTTGTGTGTAACTAAGACAACAAACCTAAATAGAGTTCCTTTGTGGTTCTTTTTGTCCTTATAGTATATCCTACAAAGACTGTGCAGTCAGAGTACTGTGTTCCAAAGGTATTTGCATAATTTTTTGTGGGTTGTATTTTCAGACTGATACAGAAAGTTAGAATTTTTGTTGCTTTTCCCCTTGCGTACAATTTTTTAAATGTTGGAATATAAAAAACTGTATTTAAGTCTTAATCCTACCCTTAAACTCTTCACTGTTTCTCTACCCTACAGATAACACATAGTTTCTGCTTTACCCTTCCTAGGTTTCTTTCTGTAAAAACATGCGAGTCTCTTCTTCCTCCTCCTCCTCCCCGCCCCCAACAGGTGCTGGCCCCCACACCCAGCCAGGATTTGACTTCTTATCTAAAATGCCAAGTTGAGACAATACCAGTTCTCTAAGGAAAAATGAAGCCTCACATGGTTACACATCGGTGGGATGCTGAGGCAAGGTTTTCAGTGGACCCTAAGTCCAAGTCTGGGAGATTGCGGCGCCAACGTGCCTGTCAGTCCTAGTGTAAATAACTGATAGAACCACGGTCATTACAGGAACATGGCCACTCCTGTGTCTTTGGTATAAATGTAGATGGCCCTGCAGACCAAGCGGTGGAGGACTGCTGGGAGAATGGGAGGGCCCGGGTCTGAGGGTGGCTGTGCACGGGGACAGCCTGAACCTGCAGTGAACCTCCCCAGCCTGCACTGGTGACAGCTACACAGAATGTTAGTTGTAGATGAGCTAATTTAAGCTGAAAGCAAACTGTGTATGCATATGCGGTTCCTCCTTCAGGCCAGTTACGGACTGAACTTAGCACCTCCTTCAGGCCAGTTACGGACTGAACTTTTCATAGCCTGTAGTCCTACAATTTGATTTCTCTGATGGATCACAGGAGCTCACAAGAGAAGGGCAGCCTAGTAGCAACATCTCTACTCTAGGAGATTTTGCCTTGGGCAATTTTAAGAAGGAATAATAGGTGTGACCACTATTTACAGTGACATTCAGCAAGTATCAATTGAATACCAAACCCAAAGATGGAAGTTTTTAAGTCTATTAAGAGAAATATCTGAAACAATTTCTTGAAATGAGATATGCAGCAAATCAGATGATGTTACTGGTTATCATGCAGGGATAGGATTCTGGTTGGGCAAGCGGTGGGTTAAATAAGTGAGCATCTCTATTCTGGGGCTTTCTGGCCTTGAATTGTGTGCATCGTGGATCTCTAAAGGGGGCTCAAGCTGACAGTTCTTTGGTAACAGATGGAACAAGCAGCTGCTAGTGGCTTGCTTGTTTCTGGGCTCATCTGCCTGCACCTGGATCACTGTCAGCGTGGGCACCTGCCTTGTCAAGTGCAGTCAGCAGGGATTCAGAGTGAGAGGCCAGGACAGGGAGGGAAATGGTGACACCGTGGGAGGGAAGCACATAGGAATGGGGCTGTCAAGGGCGGGTGAGGGTGGCTGGGAAAGGTTGAACGAGAAGCAGGGGTGAAAACTGACTGAGAAGTACTCTGGACCCAGGCCAAAGTAAAAATTTTCTTTGCAGATGGCTGTGTCTTACAGATTGTCCATGAGTTCTTGGAAGTCAGTTTCTGGTAGTGTGGAAGTATTAGATGGTATAGAAGCACATTCTTTAAAATCCAGTCCAGCCCCATCTGTGAAAGTGTGATTATTTCCTTTTGTTTGGCAATATTTATTTCCTCAGTCTTTTATTTCCAGCCATTGTGCTAGTTCCTTTGGGTAATTAGAAAAAGTATTAATATGCTGCCTATGTGAATTTATTAGTTGAATGAGAAGACTAACACATGAGGCATTGTTAGCAAACTGAGACAAAATGTAATGAAAGCCAAACTTTTGATGATCCGTTTAAGAAAGAAGACAGACATGGTGTGGAAGCTTCCCCCAGACGATACGGCCTTGGGTTTAAAGACTGATAGGATTTGCCTGGCAGAAAGAGCAGTCCCACTGCAGGTCTGTAGCAACTTGGGGGTGGAGGTAGGAGACAGGGCTTTGGAGCAGAGCCGAGGTGGCATCTGGCAGCTTTGTGCAGGAGATAAAGACTTAAGAGCTATCTCCTTGAGAGTAATCGTTTAAGCCATGTGAGTGCTGGGAACTTTGGAGGGAGAGGTTGTGGCAACAACAGGGCAAGCAAGGTATCAAAACTCAGTGATGCGCAGGGACACATCTGCTTTCCACCCCAGCCCTGTCTCTGTCCACCTTGGTGAGAGTACTTGGAGAAACTGAAGACTAGAAGTTGGCTGTAAATTGGATCCTGTTGCTTACCTCTTAGCATAATCATGAGGACTAAGTGAGATAAAGAAATACGCCCTTTGGTACACGATACGTGTTACTTACTCTATTATGTTGCCAGAGCTCACTGGAGCAGTGGCTCTCAAAGTATGGCTCTTGGGCCAGCAGTATTGGTATCATCTATGAGCTGGTGGTGACACAGTGAATCTTCACGGACGCTACTCAGCCCTGCTGAGTCGGGTGCTGTGGGGATAGGGCACAGGAGATGATTTCAGAGGCTCTTGAGGGGCCTCACCTGCAAAGGCTGCCCTAGAAGAATCCTACAGCTGAGGGTCAGAAACTAAGAGGGCCGGGAGAATATTTTAAGTAGGTCAGAGTGACTGTGTCCTTTGCAGTACAGAAGAAAGAGAATAGGGAATTCTTTGCAGTAGCAAACTAAAAGCTTTACACAGGATTGCAATAAATACTTATTTTGTTTTGTTTTTTTAAATTTTTAAAATTTTTTTTGGTACTGGGGATCGAACTCACAATCTTGTGCTTGCCAGGCAGGCGTTTATGCCACTGAGCTAAATCCCCAGCCCCAATACTTGTTTGTATATTATTGATGATACCTACTTTAGTACTGTGGTGGAGATGAAAGGAAGATTTCAGGGCTGTGGGAACACACATAGCCCAAAGGATAACACCACCACAGGACCCAATGAGAAATTCGATATGAGGGTTAAACCTTATGTTTAACAGATTTTTACAAAAGGCCCACCTTCTGAGACCAGGTACTGTGCTGTATACTGGAAATAGAAAATGAGACATTACTCTTCATAGGCTTTGCAGAATTATATCTTAAAAAGGGTTTTGAAGCTGTTTTCTAGCCACTAGATAGTATTGGCTGATCCGTTTTCTGTGTCAGAAGATAAGCATGTGGTTGTCTTCCAGTCAGTGTAAAGCCAGTTTTGAGACCACTACCTCTTTTCTTTCTCATGTGCTGGGGATGGGACCCAGGGCCTCCCACCCACCAGACAGGTGCTCTGCCACTGAGCCACACCCCCAGGCCATCACCACCTCCTTTCTAGAAGTATTCTGAATGTTGACTTACAGCTCATAGAGATGATTTGACATATTTTCAGAGTTTTGTCCGTTTCAGGTTGGTTTTCAGCACTGAGTAGTTTGCTGGTTGATTTTTCCTCCCACCTCCCCAGTCAGCATTAACAGTAAGAGATCCTAGACTCGTTAGCTTAGAGTAAAGGAAATTAGCTTTTAGTGTCATCATTCATCCAAATTCAGTCATCACAAGCCGGGCGTGGTGGCGCAGGCCTTTCATCCCAATACTTGGGAGGCTGAGGTAGGTGGAATGCTGTGAGTTCAAGGCCGGCTTGCGCTACATCGTGAGCACAGCTGGCCTGAACTATATAGTGCGACCCTACCTTGAAAAAAATAGGGCCGGGAGTTTGGATCAGTGGCTTAAGCACCTGCCTGGCACAAGGTTGTATGTTTGATCCTTGGTGCCACCAAAAAAAAAAAAAAAATTCAGGCATCACTTACTGCCCATTATGTATACAGCACTGCGATGATGATAATAATAGGAATCAACAAGTTGTATGTTGTTGAAGAGCCAGAATTGATAGCTCAAGGCCATGCTTAATGAGCACAGAGGAGTGGCCCACACAGTGAAAGTCTGCGCTGGCCAAGTTGGAGGTCGGCCAAGTGCTTAGAGGATTCCACCTTCAAGCACACATAGAACTTGGACTTGTAAGTGTGCCATTCCTATAAGACACCCCTTTCACAGTGATAGGGGAAGGTGAGTCGCTTAGAATCGCTGGCAGAAAACTGTATTGTCCAACCTTAGACATTCTTGAAAACAGCATACTATGTGACGTTGCAGACGGTACGCAGTTCTGTTCTGATGTGTTTGTGAGCTTCCAGCCTTGTATGCTAAAGAGATTAGGTTCACCCAAGTGAGAGCACCCTTTCCTACATCTGATCCATGCCTTACCAGCTAACCAAAAGTTGGTGTCCTGAATCTGAAAATTCACTTGTTCCAAGGATGTTTAATTGACACTCGGACCATGCTGCTTGCACTTTCCTTCCTGCTGTAGATATTGGGGCTGGTTGGGTGGGGACTGAGGACTCTGATACTCTTATTATCAACCTTTTCGCTCCACACCCCCCAGATGAAAGTGGCTGAAGCCTCAGTCTGCCACATTAAAAAGATTGCTCAAGCGAGACTAGGCTTCAGTGTCTCCAGAAGCAGAGTGGTCTGTGGTTTTGTGTTGGAGAAGGTAAACCTAGAGAGAATAGAAACCTCTTTAAAAATGTATTAATTGGCCGGGTGTGATGGCACACGCCTGTAATGCCAGCACTTGGGAGGCAGAGGCAGGAGGATTCCTGTGAGTTCAAGGCCAGCCAGGGCTACATAGTGAAACCCTATCTCAAAAAAAAAAAAAAAAAAAAAAGATTCATTAAAATCTTTCCTATCATCATAGTACTAGAATGAAGATGGGGTATTGGAGCCAGGTGGAGTGAATATGAATATATATATTTACCTTTTGGGGTGGGGTGGGATACCAGGGATCAAACTCACGACCTTATGCTTGCCAGGCAGGCGCTTGTGAGCTATATCCCTTGCTTTTTTTATTTTTATTTTATTTTATTTTTTTTGAGACAGGGTCTTGCTTTGTAGTACAGGCTGGCCTTGAACTCGAAGCAATTGCCCTGCCTCAGCCTCCTGAGTGCTAGGATTACAGGTTTGTGCCACCATGCCTGGCTTGGAATGCAACTTTTGAAATTTATGAATTTCCTACATCTGATCCATGCCTTACCAGCTAACCAAAAGTTGGTGTCCTGAAAACACTGACTCCAGTATGAAAAATGGGGATATGGCCTCACAGAGTTTTAGAGTTCAAAGAGGTTTTACGTTTCTAAAGGGAGAAAAGGAGCCCAAAGTTTTGTGGTCGATTTTGCTATGGTTACTCCTGAGTTCACCCCTTCTTCTGTTATCTTGTTTTCCACAGTGAACACCTACTTCTTCATGATGCAGGCTCAGGGCATCCTGCTGCGGGACAACGTGCGGACCATAGGTGCCCAGGTGTATGAGCAGGTGGTTCGCAGTGCTTACGCCAAGAGAAACAGCAGCCTGAATGACTCAGGTATGTTTCTAGGGAAGGTGGGGTCTGGGTGAGGTGGCTTCTCCTAAGAGAGGTAAATTTGGCTCGCATAATTACTTTCAAAGCAAAAAGTGTATCGTGGAGCAGGAGGGTTTGGCTGTACAGAAAGATCCAGTCTCGTGAGACCTCCTCCACTTTTGCTAACAGGATGTTAGGGGTGACTCGCTTGCATTTTCACACCTGGTACTTTCCAGGGAGGTAAAGGGTGCTTTTCAGAATGCTTTTAAAGATGCCCCTTTTCAGTGTAGTGGCCACCGAGATCTTGCCCCAGGGGCAGACGAAGCATATGCTTAGGGCCCCAGTGGGACAGGAACATGAAAAGCTGTTTGGGGGAGTAAGTCAGCTTTTTAATAATTTGGCTTTGAATCTCAGAAAATGAATTTACATAGTTGGTGGGGGCAGAACTAGGTTGGACTGCTTTGCACTTCCTGCGTGGCTTAACCCTGGGGGTCTGTTCAGTTTAGTTTTCCGAGATGCACTTGTGGATGGCGGGCAGTGGTCACAGTGTGATCCTTTGCTTACCCCAGAGTCTGGCCCTTGCTGTTCAAGACAGAGATGGTCCGACTCTGCTGCTCCTATTGGACCCACTTAACATTTGTTAACCCAAGAGGACTTCTTCACCTCTTTGCTCATGAATGCTTTTGTTGAAACTTAGCAAACTCCATTTTATAGTGATTGTGTAATCTGGCTGCATTTTTCACAAGTTACAGTTATTCAAAAGCAGCTTCTGGAAGGAAAGTTGAGAAGATCACCTGGCCTTCCCTCCCAGTCAGGTGTGACGCTCATCCTGTGGTTTATTCTCAGCTATATGGTTGAGTTTGTGTCACAGATGCCTGTGATCGTCAGCTGAGGGCAAGGTGGTTTTGGCTCACAGTTTTGGAGGTTTCAGCGCATGCAGAGTCCACGGGGTGCTTTTGGTCCACAGTTTGCTTTGACTCAGTCACAGCACATCATGGTGGAGCAAAAACGCTCACCTTTTGGACATAAAGCAGCAGTGATGAAGTGACCTGGTCCCTGTGTCCCTTGGAGAGCACTCCCCAGTGTCCTTATAACCTACATGGCAAAACTAAACTTAATAGCTAATTAGGGGCTTCTCCAGACTTTCTTTTGCTGAGTGCACAGATAATACCCCTGCTTTTCTCAGCCCAGAGAAAGTGACAGAATATGCACATGCTGGCTTCAGGAGATCACAGACCATATCCTTTGCATAGGAAAGAGAGGGTTCCAGCTAGACATGACTGTGAGGGATAAAACAAGTCTTGAGATGTGTATTGTCCCATAGTGTCGCCCTCCCCTCTGTTCTTTGCTGTACAAGACCACTGCACACCTACACAGAGGAAGTCGGCCATTTGAAGCAAAAAGGCTCCTCCATCTCCTCAGAGCTGGCTTTGAGTGAAACCTTTTTTCTTCTACTCAAAATACATGGCCTCCAAGAACTGATCAGCAGCGAGCAAACAACCCTGAGCATTTGGACTTAGATCTGGTAACAACCTGAAGTCCTCCCACCAAACCTCACCTCCTCAGGTTTCCACCTCCCAGGAGTGTCAGGTTGGGGACCAGACCTTCAACATGTGGGTCTTTGAGGGACCCGTCAGATGTAAACAATAGCAGGTGTCTTTCAAACCATTCAGCCAATCATTGCAATGACGGACTTACCGGGGATGGAACTCACAACCTTGCATCTGCCAGGCAGGCACTTAAGCCACTGAGTCAGGCTCCCAGCCCTGCTTTTTTTGAGGTAGGGTAGCACTATGTAGTTCAGGCTGGCCTTGCTCACGCTGTAGCCCAAGCTGGCCTCGAACTCAATGCTCCACCTACCTCAGCCTCCCGAGTGCTGGGATTAAAGGTGCGCACCACCACTCCCAGCTTCGTTTGCACTTTTAACTGTGGCCTTTGTTGTATGAGCATTAATGATACAGAGAGGAAAAAACTCAGGCAGGATGGTAAGTGGCTTGCCCCATGTTGTGCAAGAGCATGTTGCTGACCATGGTTTTAACTAGTTTTTCTTTTTTGGGTACAGGGATTAAATGCATGTGTGCTAGGCCAGTGTCCTACCACTGAGCTGTGCCCAACCGCTTGACTGGCTACTTTTATATAGACTGTTGTGCTTTTTTTTTTTTTTTTTTTAATATTTTATTAGTAATAAAAGACAAGACAGAAGAGAATCCCCCATACTTGCTACATTGCCCGCTGTAAAGAGATGCTTGGGTTGCTGACCAGAGGCCTGGCCAAATCTACAAAACAAAAGTTGGTTGATGTTCCTTGGTTGCTATCAATTTAGCCAGACCTCCGAAACAGCAGGTTGCTGACTGGGGTGGCGGGGGTGGGAATAGTGTTTGTCCCTGATTCCAAGCCCGTGTGCCGGTGCCGATCGGGCCATGTGGGCCGGGCTGGGGCCCCGAGAGGGGCCCTTCTCGTTCTCCAGGGTCCTGGGATCAGGACCCCGGAAGGCAGTCCATATTGCGTCCTGATCGGTGCTTGCACGCTCGGGCCATGCGGGCCGGGCCGGGGCCCCGCAAGGGGCCCGTCTCGTTCTCCTCTAGACTGTGCTTCTAAGATAAAACTTTTTTATTTCTTCTAGAAACTGAATATAAGTGTCTTCACTGTCAGGAAGCATTCCCTGTCTAAAGCACGTGCCCATGTTTTGTAGTACTGAGATGGAACCAAGGGTTTTCACACTGAAAGACATCCTCAGCCCTGTTTTATTTTTCATTTTGAGACAAGGTCTTGTTACATTACCCAGGCTAGGCTCAAACTTGTGATCTTCCTGGTTCATTGTCCCTGAGTACTGGAATTATAGACATACATTTGCCACCATGCCTGGTTCAGGGTGGTTTAAAAAAACTAGTTTCTGAGATTTCATTTTATTTAGCACTTGATTTACTGCTTGTTTAGGTAAGGATAATGTACTTTTCTGTGGCTTCCAAGCCCCCTATTGAAAACATGTACATATTTTAAAATAATCTTTCCTTTGTGTCAGTCCCCTCTTCTATTAAGCTTTAGGATTGAAGTTCACTATAAAATAAGAAATTTTTTTCGCAAACTTTTCAAATGAGATATACTCTGTGGTGCTTAGAAAATCAAGGGAAAGCATTGGCTCATAAGGGGAAGTTAAAGGCTAGAATTGACCACAGCCTGATTTATCAGTCTCTTCTGCTGCCCAATTTGTCAGCAGCGAAGGACTGTAGTTAGCAAACTGATGAGCTTTTGCTACTTTCTCCTTCTGAGCCGTGTGGATGAGTTGTGGTCACTGCTGGGATAAATTGCCTGAGCCGTGAGCCATACCTGGGGTAGAAATGAACACCTGCAGTTCTACAGTGAGGGCTGAGTACATTTTTGGTGTCCTGATTTCACTGTGAGTGGTGTTAGGTCTGCACACAGCACAGGCCCCTGCACGCTGTTTCGCTGAATTCAAGTATGGCTGAATTTCAGTTATTTCGTTTCTCTTTCCTGGTCCTTTCCCTCTCCCCTTCTTTCTCTCCCTCCCTCCCTCCTTCCTGTGCATGATAAGCATGCACTGTACTGCTGAGTGAGCTACACTCCCAGCCCCTCCATTTTTCACCTGTAGTACAAATAAATCCAAGGAGTGGGGCTCGCAGTGTTGGAACTGTGTGGTTGTATGACTCTGAGTCCTGACCCAAACTTTTCTCTAATTAGTGATCGTCTTACTTTTCTAGTTACTGGGAGAAAACACCCAACACCTGTGTGTTAAGGGTTTCTTTCAGCTCACAGTTCATAGAACTTTCAGTCTGTAGTCAACTGACTCTAAGGCAGGGTAGAATGGTAAAGAGGCACTGCAGAGGAGAAACAACTCATGGCAGGGCAGGCAGAAGGCAGCGAGCAACAAGCAGCAGCCAGCAATAGACCTCCTTTCTTTCTGTCCCTTATATTCTGCTCAGGCTACAAGCCTTTTTATTGATTGGTGCCACTCACACCCAAGGTGGGGCTTCCATTAGCCTCACCGTTAATCCACATCCATGCACCCTAAATCCAGCCATGCCTGAGAAAGCGCACTGTGACCACGTGAGACTTTGTGGCTGTTCCAGCAGTAGTGACTTCTAAATGTAGTGCTCTTTTTTTTTATGGTCTTTTGGAGATAAGGTTTCAGTTTTGCTGTGCAATTCAGTTTGTCCTCAAACTTACTTTGTAGCCCAGGCTGGCCTTGAACTTGCAGCAATCCTCCTGCCTCAGCCTCCAAGTGCTGGGATTATAGGCTTGAGACTCCACTTCCAGCTAAATGTGCTAACTCTTGAGAATGCTAATTTTTTATAATTCACAGATATTTGCCCTCATAACATCTCAAGTATTTTTTAGACAGAAAGGCCAATGCTTGGTCTTTATTCAAATGGAGATGAAAGTGGTGGTTTTACCTGGGTCTGCTACCCACTCTGGTGTCTGTGCCCTTGGGTTTGGCAATTCAGGGAGAAAGCAGATTTCCATGTTTGCCCATGTTGGGGCAGCTATGTCAACCAGACTACCGATTGGAATCCTGAGGGGAGCTTTAGAAAGCACCTATGTCTGCACCTGGCTCCAGAGGGTCTTATATAACGGATCTGGGGAGAGCCTGGGTACTGGGATTGTGTTAATGCTTCTGGATGATTCTGTCATGTACCAGACTACAGCAGCACTGGTGTAAGATGAAGTTGAACAAGCAGCTGCTGGTAGACAGAAAGGTTGGCGTGTCTGCCCCTGAACTAGCCGCGCCTTCTGTTTCCCATCTTGTGAATGGAGGAGCAGCTCCCTTCTCTGCCCTTCCACCTCCCCTGCTGGAAGGACGTGTCCTGATTTGAAGTAGATTAGAGTTAAATTAAAAAGCAAAGCCATGGCCTTAGAAATTCAGCAGGCTTGTTTTTCCCTCAGCGGTCCCTCACTGGTTAGGTCCCGGAGACCTGGATGTTCCTTGGGGCCCCTGAGGACAGTGTGCAGTGGGCCCACCCACTTCCAGGCTGCTGCCTGTTTCTGGACAGCTGTAGGAGGAGAATCGGGGCTCCCACAGCTGCGCACCAGGAAATGAGCAGTTCATTTCTGCTCCCTCTTTCACTTCTTTAACAGGCATCTGCTGCTATTCAGAAAGTGAGTTTTATTTTACTTACATTATTATTTAAAGAATTCTAGACTAGAAATGAGGAAATTAGCCTTTTTCCCACTGCAAGCTGCACGGTGAGGTGATGAAGTACCTGCACTCCAGAATTACATATCTGAAAGGTTTTGTTTCCAGATAGCATCTTACTTGTTCAAAGGCAGAAGAGAATTTTGTTTCATCCTGGTTTCCCCCACGCTTGCTGTCTGAGTGTTGGGAGGAAGGAGGAAGGGGCTCCTCTATGTCTTCAGATGGACCCCAAGTAGTAGAGCCATGGGGCTAGCAATGTCGGGTCTCTGTTCTTCTCCCTCCTCCTCCACCTCCACCCCCATCCTCGTTTAGGTAGCTCGAAGGCTTGGGTGTTTCATTATGCCGAATTATTATTTCCTGTTTTTGTTGATTTGCTTATGAAAATGCTTGGAATTCCCAAATGCTTGGAAATTCAGTGCTATCAAGGCGTATCAACCACGCATTTTCTAGTATACGGGAAATCTTCTGAATCTCTAAGGGGGTTAGAGATTCATGCTGGCTTGGCTTTTGTCTTCATATAGCTTAATCTCTGCCAGTCTCTATCAACACACGCTTCCCCTCGCCCCCACCCCACTGAAAGCTATAACTGAAAAGGGCCAGAGTATTCTGTTCCTTTCCTCCCTTGAAGAGACAGTATAAATTTATCTCTTCAAATTGTCTCATTGAGTTTTGTCCCAAGTGCTTGTGCAGTTAGGCAGCTATGCACCTATATAAAAGGGTTCGGTACCTTAGCCATTTGATTCTTAGAAACCTTCTCACAGTGCTTTTTAGGAAATAAATTGAGTTGAAGATTCTACAACTCTAAGGTGCAAAGTGAATGTGAACAGGAAGTTTTCATTCTCATAGAATCAGTGTGAACCAGAAAACTAGTGAAATTAGACGAGGTGACACTTCCCTGTAATCCCAGCTCTCAGGAGGCTGAGGCAGCAGGATCGCGACAAATTCAAGGTCAGCCTAGTGAGACCCTGACTCAAAGAAAGAAAGCAAAAAACAGAGAAACTTTAATACAATGTGAAAAAACAGTGCAGGGTGGTGATGTGATGGAAAGATCAGAACCTCGGGTTTGTTTTTGTTTTTTTAAGACACGGTCTTGCTATGCAGTTCAGGCTGGCTTTGAACTCACTATGTGACTTAGGCTGACCTTGAACTCTCAGTAATCCTCCTGCCTCAGCCTCCTGAGTTGCAGGATTACAGACATGCCATCATGCCTGGCTTCCTTTTTTTTTTGCTGTAGGGTCTTTCTATGTAGTTCAGGCTGGCCTTGAACTCACTAAAGAATCCAGACTTTAACTCTGGTGCACCAGCCTGTTCTCTTAAGTTGTACATTTGGTGTTTCTGTTTACTCATTTGGAAAGATGAGGTTGAAGAACCTTTTTCTTCTGTTCCAGCTGTTCCTGGGCAAAAAAGGAATCTATCCATACCCATAGCATCCCACTAAAATCAAGGAAAAGGTTATTGTGTGTGTGTGTGTGTGTGTGTGTGTGTGTGTGTGTGTGTGTTTTAATGGCCTAAACCCTTAAGGATGAGGAGACCAGGAAAGGAGACTCTAGCAAATGAATCAATCACTGATAGAGGACTTAACAGACCAAAGATGGGTCAATAATGCAGCACTGGGGAAAGCCAACCGGGCCCAGCTCATCACCCAGTCTCCTCAAAACTCAGGAACTGCCAGTGTCTGGTGCGTTCAGAAGTAGGCATAGAGTGGCAGCTGAGGTCAGGGTAGGCTGAATGCTGTTTAAAAAAGCAGCCAAATGCACAGAGTCCTTTCCTCATCCTGGCATACGACTGGGAACCTGCTAACCTCCAGAGATGGCAAAACAGAGAGGTCCCTCAATCTGGGGACACTTGGCATGACTTCGATATTTGAAAAGATGGGGATTACCTATGCCCCACCCCTTCTCTTCCTTATTAGTTCCAGGATCCTTATAGCAAGGCCTGTACTGTCCTGGCAGGGAATTAGACTGGATCCCTGTAGGGAATTTGGCCAGACCCAAAGGAAATGTCCAAAGGTAACACCTCTGGCGGCAGCCAGACCCCAGGGCCCTATGATGGACACTTGATCCAAGCCCTTTCAGATGGCTGTCCTGTGAGCCTCTTAAGTGTTAGCAAATGGGTCTATACTAGAGGTGGGAACAAATAGGAGAAGGCAGGACACAGAAGGGAGGACCTGCCAGGAAGCTGATGTCCCCTTCTCCAGACATTTGGAGGCGAGACTTTCCAAGCTTTTCCAACCCAGTGGGTGGAAGCAGACACATGGGCATGAAATCTCCTGAACAAAGAGAAGGTTCTTCACTCTTTAAAAAGAAATTCCTGGGCCAGAGATATAGCTCAGTGGCACAGCACCTCCCTGGTAAGCGCAAGGTCCTGAGTTCAATACCCGGTACCAAAAAATAAATAAAAGAAATTACTGGCCACCTACAAAGATAAAGCACTGGAACGACTTCAGACTTACCTACCTCAGTACAGTGTAGGACGGTGCCTCCACGGTTGTATAGGGAAAGTACTTCAGCCTAGAATTCTGTAAACTCAACCATGCCACAAACCAAGTGAGGAAAAGCAAAAGCTACCAGCACCTAAGGTTTCAAAGTCACATACTTCTTATTTTCCCTTCTTAGGAAGCTATTTAGAGCATGTGCTCCACCAAATGAGAGAAATGGAGAAACTGAATTTAGGAAGAAGGTGGTTCAGCCGGGTGTGGTGGCACACACCTGTAATCCCAGCACTCAAGGAATTTGAGGCAGGAGGATTGCTGTGAGTTCCAGACCAGCCTGGGCTACATAGTGAGTTCAAGCCAGTCTCAACTACATAGAGATCCTGTCTTAAACAAAGGTTCAGTCTTGTTCTAGAGACGCAGAAACAATTTGCAGGGCAGTGGCGTGTGATCCCAGCTGGCGTCAGCACAGCAGGCATTCCGTCAGCAGGGTGGGATGGTGAAGATGAGAGAACACAGGTGTGAAAAGATGCCTTCAGAGCAATAGTGGGGAAGGACATGGCATTGGGTTATAGTGATTGCTTTATGTTAAAGAGATAAGGTAGTTGCTCCAGGAAAACATTATTGATAACTGTTCTCGCCCCATTTCTGTTATGATTATTTATAGTGTTGTAATTCTGTAAACATCGAATTTTGTCTGTCTGCCTTTCTTTCTTTCTTTCTTTCTTTCTTTCTTTCTTTCTTTCTTTCTTTTTCTTTCTTTCTTTCATATTTTTGAGACAGTGTCTCGCTGTGTAGTTCAGGCTGGTCTTCAACTCACTTCATACCCCCGGCTAGCCCCGAGCTCACAGCAGTCCTCCTGGCTCAGCCTCCTGAGTGCTGGGATTACAGACATGCCCTGCCCAACCCGGCTAAACACCAAATTTCAATGTAGCTGTTGGAAGGCTGGGGAGCGGGGAGCAACACCTTCACCCCATGTAGAGGGAAAAATGATGGAGTGGAACCAGAAACCAAGCTTCACAGGCTGGCAGAGGTGGGCACTCGGTGTCTGGGCTAGCAGTTGGCCAGAAAAGATGAGAGGTGTTGCTTTAGTGTAAAAGAAGTGGGGGAAGGGGACTGCTGTTGCTTAAATTTCACTTTCATTCGAGTTGACTATAAACTGAGTGCATAAATGCCTATGATGCTGGTAAGAATGGGAGGGAACCCTGGTGACAGCAGTGTCCTCCAGGAGTGAATGTGATTCCTGATGAGTTCAGATTTTCAAGGGTGGTGCAGAGATCTCCAATGCCTGCTTCCCTCCAAGATGGCAGTGGGAAAAGCTCCCCACTGCTGGGTGTAGGAGTTGGAGGTGATTGCACAGACTGAATTGCCTCTCCCCTTCCCCCTAGATTACCCTCTGGACTTGAACCACAGTGAGTCCTTTCTCCAAACCACAACGTTCCTTCCCGAAGACTTCACCTACTTCGCGAACCACCCCTGCCCGGAGAGGCTCCCTTCCATGAGTGAGTAGCGCTCCGGCTCACCCTCCTGTGCCTGGAAATGGGTTTGTCTTTTTGCTGATTAAAATAAAGGAGAGCGTATTCTGCATCTGTCTACCTTCTAGGGAAAATATAAACAAATGGCTCTTCTCTCCGCAAGCAGAGTCTGCGAGAGTCACTTATGTCCTGGCTCCTCTTCCACCAGCTTGGTGCCTGCCACCTTGGCTCTGTTTTCTGTCTTTTTCCTCTTGACCTCAGTTGTAACTTGGGGCTGGTAGGATGTCAGGCAACCAGCTTTGTCTTTTTAGTATAAATCTCTTATTGGTTATTTATGACTGATTTGATATTATGGAAATTTATTTGTTTGTTTGTTTGTTTGTTTATTTATTTATTCTGTCATTACCTGGGATTGAACTCACAACCTCACATCTGCCAGGCAGGCACTTAAACCACTGAGCCAAACTCCCGGCCCGAAATATTTTGAGACAGGGTTGCATTATGTATTTCAGGCTGGCCTCGCTCACATTGTAGCCCAAGCAGGCCTCAGACTCAGTACGCTCCACCTACCTCAGCCTCCTGAGTGCTATCTCAGCATTCAGGAGGCTGAGGTAGGAGGATTGCCACAAGTTCAAGGCTGTCTGCACTACAAAGTGAGGTCCTGTCTCAAAAAATAAAGTAAACTTTCAGATTTTCTTTTTGTTTTACGTTGTCTTTTTTTTTTTTTTTTTTCTTTGTGGCACTGGGCATCGAACTCACAACCTCACACCTGCCAGGCAGGCGCTTAAGCCACTGAGCCAAACTCCCAGCCCTAGTGTTCTTTTGTTTTTTGCTTTTTTGTTTTTGTTTTTGTTTTTGTTTTTGTTTTTGTTTTTGAGAAAGGGTCACACTATGTAACTCAGGCCAGCCTCACGCTCCTGTTGTAGCCCAAGCTGGCCTTGAATTCACAACGCTCCGCCTACCTCAGCCTCCCGAGTGCTGGGATTAAAGGCATGTGCCACCATGTCTGGCTTGCTTTACATTTTCTTTTTGGAACCCAATGTGGAATTTAAAACAGTGACAGTAAATTTTTATACATTTTCTGTATTTTGGAGCTTCCTAGTTCTACTGCCTTTTTTTTTTTTTTTTTTTTTTTTTAATGAAAAAGGAAAATCCTAAATTTGCAGTGTTTTTGGTTTGGTTTGGTTTGGTTTGATTTTTTTGTTTGTTTGTTGAGACAGGATCTTGCTGTGTATATGAGGCTGGCCTTGAACTCACTAGGGCCTCTAATTTTAGCACAGGGATTCTCTTGCCTCAGCCTCTTGAGTGCTGGAATTACAGGCATGCATCACCACACCTGGCTCAGAATTTACTTTTATATTCAAACATAGTGGAAATGGGGGCCAGGGTATACTTCAGTGGTGCAGTGCCTGCCTGGCAGGCACAGGGTCCTGAGTTCAATTCCTGGTACCAAGAAAAGAGGAAGCTGCCATCCTGTAGCTTGTACCCCTAACAAGTTAGAACCTATAACATTTTAAGAGGCAACCTACTTTCCAGGCCCCCTCTGTCTCTCTTAGACTGAAGCTTTTCTTCCTTTCAGTAAATTCTTCCTACTCTTTAAAAAACAATTACATAGTGGAAATGGAAGTGCTGAAAACAGCCATGCGCGTGTCCCCAGAGAATAATTGATTTAGTGACTGTGCTACTTGGCCTGAGAGTCGTCTTTACATTTGCATATCCTACACAAATACAGAGGGCTTCCCTCTACAATCAGCCCATACTTGTATTTACATGGAAGCTTAATTTGGAAAGGCTCAGATTTGGGATTGGAAAGTCTGTTAATGACCCTAAAGGTAATGTTATCAGGTCACTCTTTCTCTAGCATGTATTGCCACGGTTCCATTCTTGGCCAAAGTCAAAACTAGTGTTGGATGTGATGGATCAGGGCGCCTGACTGGTCATTGAGTTAAGAGATACAGCGTGTCTGGCCTAGCCTCAAGAGCAAGCTGACATGGCTGGAGCTGGCTGCTTTTCTCCTCTCTTAGTCTTAATTTCTTTCTACACCCTTGGTAGAAACAACTTTAAAATGTTAATTCCTTATTGCTACTTTACCAGATTGTAGTGTGGACTGAAATGCAGAGTGAGGGCTCCCAGCCCTGTTAAAGATATGAAGGCTTGAGTTTCTAGAATAAAACCCTGGGCACAGCAGGAAAAATCTGTTGCTTTTCTGACCTGTTAATTGCCCACTTTTTCAGAGGGCCCGATAGACATAAACATGAGTGAAATTGGAATGGATGACATTCATGAACTCTTCTCCAGAGACCCAACCATCAAGCTTGGAGGTCACTGGAAGCCTTCTGATTGTGTGCCTCGATGGAAGGTAGGGTGTGGGTCAGGCCCAAAGAGCTGGAAAGCCTGTCTGGGGTTTGCCGTCCTCCTGAACTCACCCAGGATTTGCAAGCAGGGAGGTTTTGTAGTTTGTACTCTGCCACTCATCTGATAAAATGTTTTGGAGAATTAGGTTTGCCTGAGGTCTCATATGGAGCCACAGAAATTTGTTTTCACTGTGATGGTGATACAAGACCTTATTCCTGTCAGAATGATAAAAAAATTAACAGAACCAGGGGTTGGTGGTTCTGTAGTGACACAGGTGCACAAGTCCTCTCCATGAAGTCAGTACTTTGTACTGGTCTTTGTTGGTTACTATGAGACTAGTGGAATAAAAGCAGAGTTACTTAGCTTGACACTGGGGTCTTAGTGTCAGGAGAGCAGACGGTAGTGTGGATCGGGTTTACAGCATCAGCTGAAGTCCATTCTTTCAGTGCGTATTTATCAGAATGCACATTCTGTGCTGGCCCTACTAGGTGCTAGGGGTCCAGCAGTGCCTGGAACAGAGCAGTGTTTCCAGCCCCTCACCAGAATGTAAAATCAGAGCGTGTGCATCTCCATGCTCTGTAGATTTATACCATATAGATAATACCACAGGAGTGTTATATACATGCGTATAATGTGCATATGATAAAAAGCTTGTTTCAGCTTAATTGTATGTTCACTTATCTGCAGATGTCGTTGAGCATTGGATCCTAGTGTAGAATGTGTCTCCGTAGGGTTGTGGTTTAAAATGGCTTCATGCAAGCCTGCAGTGTGCAAGGCGCAGCACATGTAAGAATAAGATGCACTTAGTTCCAGCGTGGACTTACCAGTATAGGTCTGTGATAGAGGACATTGAGGACAAGTCAACCAGCCTCCCTAAACTTGCCCAGGTGCTCCACTATTTTACAGGGGTGTGGCAAAAGTTCAGAGGACTAACTGGGTGGCTTCTTGGACTGTGATCCTCTCTAGGTGGCCATCCTTGTCCCCTTCCGGAACCGTCACGAGCATCTCCCCGTCCTGCTCAGACACCTGATCCCCATGCTTCAGCGACAGCGCCTGCAGTTTGCATTTTATGTGGTTGAGCAAGTGAGTGGTTCTTTTCTTCTTTCTGTTCTGAGGCAACACTTTAAAATACTTCAAGGTAATCCATCTTCCATGTGAAGAGCCAAGAAGGCAGAAATCTTAGAGCTGAGTTGCTCTGGGGTGGGAATGGGAACAGAAATGGCTTTCTGCTGTGGGTGTGAGATGTTGCCCAGGTATTTGAGTGCGGGATGGAACTTTGTTTGGCTGAGAAAAAGGCTTCCTGTGTGGGGGTTTTGCTTGTGCTCATGCTGTGTGATGTCTTTAGGCTCCCAGCCAGGAAATTCCCCTTAAGATAAGGAGATGCATCCAGGTCCAGCACCAGATGTAGCCTTGGGGTGAGGGGACTATGCTTGTTAATCAACCACATGGCTGGGGGGATTCGACCTCTCCTCTCCAAGTCTCAGTTTGGTTTAGCTTTAATCTTAAAAGTTTTGAGATTAAAGTTCCACAAGGCAGATTCGTCTAAATATCCCTCCCCACTTGTGAGGTGTTCTTATGTGGCCTAGTTCTAATTCACACATTCATGTTACTGCCTGGCGTCTTTTAAGTCTGTGATCCTTGAGTTGAGACTCTATTGACAAATGAAAGCTTTACAGGTGACCCTCAATTCTGAGAACCATTTGCAAACCTTGCCTCCCCTGTAAGCCACTTCTAAGGCTCATTGCCACTGTAAGTGGTTGTGGTGTGGTTGGTTACCTCATACCAGAATAAAGAAAAAGAGCCCAGCACCACTGTCCTGAAAAGGGAAGCCCTCTAGGAATGGAATGAAATAGTCCAAACCTCTCTAGAAAGGACTTTTGTTTCTGTTCTGCTTTACCTGTAGCTTCTTAAAGTTATGTTATAAAAAGTCTCCTCTTGGGCTGGGGGATACAGCTCAGCGGCATAGCACCTGACTGGCAAGCATGAGGTCCTGAGTTCTAGTCCTGGTAACTGCCCCCCACAAAGTCTCCTATGAATTAAATATAAAACATTTCTATATCATATTCCTATTTCTGTCCCACCAAGCTGGATGTTTTGCTACTGGCAAGAGTGAGTAAACGTTAACATTTAGATGAGATAGGCTGTAATTGATGTGACCTGGTCTCTTTGGGAGCCACCAGAGTCTGTGTCAGTAGGCAGGAGGCCCTGTGTCCTAAGTGACTCTTGTCTTCATCTAGGTTGGGTTTATGAAATAGTATTTCCAGATTAGTTGATATGCCCAAGACAGTGACTGGCAAGTATCGGTAATGTGGTATTAAGAAATAGAAATAAATGGTAGTTCTTTCTCTCACCCTCATTTTCCTGTACATCCTGTTACGTGATAGAATTTTTCCACCCTCAGCAGCCTTGGGAGAGAAGAGCTGGGGTTTTTCACCACTTTGATTTCTAAAGAAATCAAGGATGTTGATCATTGATTTCTGAGTCACAGAGTATGTTACTGATGAGTAATCCTAGACCCATTCACACATGCCCAGTGAACTGTTTTCACTTGGTTCTAATAAGCTCCTCTTTTGGTGTGAAGGCAACAGAAATTTTGCTTCAAGAATCCATCTATCTGTCTGATCTATCTATCTATCTATCTTATCTATCTATGGTTTTTTGAGATGGTCTCACTATGTAGTTCAGGTTGGCCTTGAACTTATGCAGCCCAGGCAGTCCTGCCTCAGCTTCTCAAGTGTTGAGATTACATGCATGCACCACCACACCTGGTTTAAGAATTCTTTTAAAAAGAGTTTTTCCCAGCACTCGGGAGGCTGAGGTAGGAGGAGCATTATGAGTTCGAGGCCCGCTTGGGCTACAACGCGAGCGCAAGGCTGGCCTGAGCTACACAGTGCGACCCTGCCTCAAAAAACCAGGGCTGGGAGTTTGGCTCAGTGGCTTACGCTCCTGTCAGGCAGGTGCGAGGTTGTGAGTTCAATCCCCGGTGCCACAAAAATAAATAAATAAATAAATAGTTAAAAAAATAAAAAGAGTTTTGCTTCTTTAGGTTGGCACTCAACCCTTTAATCGAGCCATGCTTTTCAACGTTGGTTTTCAAGAAGCAATGAAGGACTTGGATTGGGACTGTCTGATCTTTCATGATGTGGATCACATACCAGAAAGTGATCGCAACTATTATGGGTGTGGACACATGCCCAGGCACTTTGCAACTAAATTGGACAAGTATATGTATCTGTGAGTATTGTTTTCTGTTTAGAGGTTAAATCTAAAAAGATAAAAGATACAAAGATGAAATGCAGATTAGCTGCAGCCCAAATGTCCATCAGCTGATGAATGAATAACCAAAGTGTGGGATATCTGTGCAAGGGAATACCATTTGGCACTGAAAGTAAAGTGCTTACAAATGCCACAACATAAATGGAGGAACCTTGAAAACACTGGGCTAAGTTACAAAGCTGAACACAAAGGTCATATAATGTGATTCCATTTATTGCATGTGAAATGTCCAGTATAGAGGCAGATCTGTGGAGACAGAAAGTAGATTAGTGGCTGCCTGGGGGTGGGGGAGCGTAATGACTATGCATGGGTGCAGGGCTTTTGCGGGATATGAAATATACTAATAATGATTGTGGTCATGGTTGTACAACTTGGTGGAATGCTAAAAATCACTGACCTACACACTTTTTAAGTGAGTGAATTACATGATATATCAGGTGTATCTCAGTGTAACTGTTGTTACAAATCAGTTAGGAAAAATTCCCTTAGCTCCTTTGGTGGTACAGGTCAGCACAAGGGGCCAGTTGGGTAGTTCAAGGCAGCAGTGTGGGGAATATGGTTATGGTGCTCTAGGAGGCTACCTGTTCTAGAAGAAATGAACCTTGTGCAAGGCGGGGGCCTGATGCTCTCTCTTCTTTCAGGCTTCCATACGCTGAGTTCTTTGGTGGAGTGAGTGGCTTAACGGTGGAACAGTTTCGGAAAATCAATGGCTTTCCTAATGCTTTCTGGGGCTGGGGCGGAGAAGATGATGACCTCTGGAACAGGTACTGCCCAAAGCACATCCCCAGAGATGCTGCCTCAGGCTGCACTGAGTAGGCTGTCCAGTAGTAGGGCGTGATAAAGCTACATGTGTCAGTCAAGCGTCCTGGTAGCCATGTTTTATGTCCATTTACTTTGTGTTTCTGTGTGTGGTTGTGGAGCGAGGGGTATTGGCCATGCTCGGCAGGTACTCTACCACTTCGCTGTACCCCCAGCCCTCTTTATTTTGAGACAGGGTCTTGCTAAGTTGCCTAGGCTGCTTCAAAGTTGTACTCCTACCTCAGCCTCCAGAGTAGCTGGGATTACAATGTGTACTACCCACACCTGCCTTCGTAACCACATTTTGAAAGGTTAAAAGAGCTGAAACTAGTTTTGATATTATAGGAGCAATGTATCTATCACATTATATCCAAATTTTCGGGGGAGGGGTGCCGGGAATCAAAGCAGGACCTTGTGCTTGCCAGGCAGGTGCTGTGCCACTGAGCTATATCCCCAGCCCCAAAATAATGTTTCTATGTATGACCAATATAAAATACTGAGATAATTCACATTCATTTCTTTTTTACTAAAATGTTTGAAATGCGGTGCATGGTTTATATGGTGTATGCCCTGTTCCTTCTCAGTAGCCACACATGATTTGTGGCAGCCACAGTGGACAGGGCAGGTCCACACCGTTCTTGGGATGGATTTGATTTGATTTGATTTTTTTTTTTTTTTTTTTTTTTTTGTACCAAGGATTGAACTCATAACCTTGTGCCTGCCAGGCAGGCGCTTATGTCATTGAGCTAAATCCCCAGCCCTATTTTTTGAGATAGGGTCTCACTGTGCAGTTCAGGCTGTCCTTGAACTCACTTTGTAGCCCATACTGGTCTAAAACTCGCAATGATCCTCCTGCCTCAGGCTCCCGGGTGCTGGGATTAAAGGCATGTGCCACCATGCCCAGTTTGGAATGGATTTTAGAAGAAGCTGAGTAGTTTCCCTTTGCAATAGAGTTAAGGATATTTGGAGTCAGAAATGATTGTGTGTGTGTGTGTGTACCATATATATATATATATATATATATATATATATATATATATATATGGTTAAACATTAAAAAAATGAAAACACCTGTTACCATTCTCAAACCACAAAACAAAAACCCTCTATGTCCAACCAAAGCATCTTGTTTTCTTTTTATTCTCATTTGACATGGAAAAATAAAAAACTTAATGACAATTTAACAATTTTTCTTACAAGGAAGTTGCACATTGTAAAATATGCATGAGCACATTGCCTATGATGTGAACACTGAGAAATAACATTAATTGCCATTTGAGTGAGTGTGTCTTTAAAAAGTGGTACACGAACAATAATCTAAATCAGTTTTTTAACTATAAAATAGCAATAGCCTACATCTGAGGGTTGCAAAAATCGAGAGAGATGGCATCTCTGCAGCCTCGTCCCAGTGTCTGGTGTGTGGAGAGTGCGTGGGGGATGTTATGTTTGTGTGCATCAGCATGAAACACTCCTCGGAAACAGGGCATGCGGTGGCTTCGTTTCATTCTGTTACATGGATGGACCATAACTATTCCCCACTGTATATTTAGTCTTTCACTTTTCCCTCTAGTGTAGATTGTAACAGTGGATGTCCTTTTGCCCGTTTCTTACTCATATGTAGGGGAAATTCCTAGAAATGAAATATGGTCAGAAAAGAATCATTTTTAAGGCTCTTAAGCTGTATTAGAACAGGATCCTCCTTCTCCTGCCATAGATGATACCTAAAATTTACACTTCACCAGCATTATGTGTATAGTGCCATTAAACCCTCTCCAAACTGTGTGTCACACTATCAGTGACAGTGCACACATGTTTGATCATGCCGTTGCATGAAGCTGTGTCACAGTCTGTGTGAACAGTCCTGGGTGTGCATGGTGTCGTGTTTTTACAAAGTAATAAATAACAGGTAAGCTATAGGGACCAAATGTAAAAATTTAATTTCAACCATGTATCTGTTTGCTTTCTTTCTGCCCTGGCTTTTAAAAAGAGTATATTTTGGTTGTTAAGAGGTAAATAATTTGCGGGTAAACATTCAGAAGAAGTCGGATATGGTAGCACACACCTATAATCCCACCAGTTAGGAGGCTGAGGCAGGAGGAACGCTGAAATTTCGAGGCCAACTTGAGCTACATAGTGAATTCAAAGCTAGCCTAAACAAGCCGGATATGGTGGTGCATGCCTTTAATTCCAGCACTCTGGGAGGCTGAGGTGGGAGGAGCGTTGTGAGTCCAAGGCCCGCTTGGGCTACAACTCGAGCGCAAGGCTGGTCTCAGCTACACAGTGCGACCCTGCCTCAAAAAACTAGGGCTGGGAGTTTGGCTCAGTGGCTTAAACGTCTGCCTGGCAGGCGTGAAGTTGTGAGTTCGATCCCTAGTGCTGCAAAAAAAAAAAAAAAAAAAGAGAGAGAATAAAAGAATAATCAGAAGATGCAAAGGTGTATAAACCAAAGAGTCTAAGTCTCAGTCAGTGCCATCTGTTTTATTCCCTGGAAGTAACCTTTTAACAAGCTGTTTCTGTTTATTCACATCTGGACAACCAAGACAGGTCTCATCTCTTCTTCCCACATCAATGTCTGTACTTTTAGTAACAATTACATGGTATTCCCTTACACAGGTACACAGTAATTCATTTTATTCCTCTCCTTTTGGTGGATATCAGATGCTCATATTTTTTAACATCCTTTGTTCACATGAACAAATATTTTTTTGAATTTCTGATTGTGAACTACACAGGCGAGAAATGTATGCACTTTCAAATTCCTTTTTTTTTTGCCAAATTCTCATACTCCCACTCCAGAGCCCCCAAATTCTGACCAATGGTACCTTACTATGCCTACTCTCTTTTTCTCCCTTTTTTTGGGGTGGGTGTGTGTGTGTGTCAACATAACATCACAGGGATCAACATCACATTTTGAAAGCGAAAAGAACAAAGCCCTTAGCCCTGAGGTTTAGTGTGGGCTCCTACTGTGCTAGGCAAGTGCTGCCCTGCTGAGCTGTGCCCAGCGTGCCCATTTTCTCTCCCCACCACTGATGTGGCACAGAAACTGCCTTGTGCCTTTTCCCAGTCAGTGGATGAAAATAGCATTGTTTCCCATGCACATACCAAGGTGACTGATCCTTGGGGCCAGTGGTATCTCAGCTGTCTTCACTCCCCGGCAGCTCGCAGGTACAGGGGCTGTGACTGGTTTTCTCCAGCACCCTGCACAATTCCACACACACAGCAGGCATTCCGTATTTGCTGGATTTGAGCAAGAGCATGTTTTGATATGTCAAAGTCAGAATATAATTGGGAGCCAAAAGGAAGATCTTGTATCCTCTCATGAACATCCCATCAGTAGCCCGTCTGCCTTCCCGTATTAGTTGTCTGTTAGAGCCAGATCAAGTTGCATGACATGATGGGAAATCTTCCCCTTACTAACAGTATTCAGGATAAATAGCCTGAATGCCACCTCTGATTCTACTGCCCAGTAGTGACTTCGCATAATTTAAGAGGTTGTACTTGAAGATCAGAGCCACAGCACAAGAAGTGGTTCATCTTTTGTCCTGTGGGGAGAGGCACGATGACCTCGCTGAATCGCTTTATTATAGTGGTGGAAGACCAGGGGCTGAGAGCCCAGGAGGGAAGTGTTTTGCTAGGAGCCAGCAAGCCGGCCCAGAGGCCGTGCAAGTGCTCTGGTCTGTGTGCTCCCTGCCACAGAGACCCACGTCAGGCCTCACTGCTAAGGATTTTGTTGTGTTTTGTTTTTCCACTGTCATAATCTGATATATTATAGATTTCTAAACTTGCAAACTTATTGGAAGGATAAACAGCTTGAAATTTAGATACAGGAGAAGTTTTTTTGTTCACCTGGCAGTTCCTTGGCCTTACATACTCAGTGTTTTGGACCAGCGCCCTCTGTTAGAGGCTGCCCCCTGGGTTGCTATGAGCCTGTCCTAGCGGCTTCCCTGACCTGTGCCCACCAGGTGCCAGTAGAGACGCGTGTGCACATGCGCTCACCCAGTTGTAGCAACCAGACATGTCTCCAGGGACCGGCCTACCGCCTCACCCCGGTGACCATGGGTCAGATGAAGCAGTTGGCTAACTAACTGCAGGAACCGTGAGGAAGGTAGATGTCTTATTTCCACTTTAGACTCACACTTTTGCCTCCATCTGCCAGCTGTTTTATCTGGGCTGTGACTCTTCCTTTGATCCCAGCTCTGCTGGCTGAACTTTTGTTCTTTCTTTTGCCCCCTTCTGCAATTCAAAATGTCCCCAACATAGTTTTCAGTTTGGGCTCTTTGAAGTAGAGTGAGACTGACTTTTAAAATCTGAATTTAAATCTTTCTAAGTATTTGTGATTTTTCTCTTCAATCTTTTAAGTCTCATACCTAACTCACCCCCGCAAGAATTTTATTTTTATGAATTTGCTTCTATCGGGTGTTTTCAAAGCAGGCAACTCTAATTTCCCTGTTGTATTTTCTTAATTTATATCTGATTTAATTGAGTTGCAAAATTGTGATAGCAAGTGCAGGGAGCATAGAAGTTTGGGATCAGCTACTGCCCACTTCTTAGCATCTGGCTGCCCTGTAGGAGAGCGACACGTGAGCCCTGAACCCAGAGCTGTGGGGCACAAGAGCCTCGGGCGGGAACAGTCATCGTCAGTCATTGTCGGCCCCCTCTTAGTCCCGGAGTGGAGCTGGGTGAGAAAGCGGGGCAGTCTCTTAGGCTTTGCCCCAGGGGGACATGGTTATCTAAAGGCCCATTCTTTGGTCTCCAACAGAGTACAGAACGCAGGCTATTCTGTGAGCCGGCCCGAAGGTGACACAGGGAAATACAAGTCCATTCCTCATCACCACAGAGGAGAAGTCCAGTTTCTTGGAAGGTGGGTGCAGCTCATGGATCCCTTACAGTTGTCCTGTGTGTGCGCGTGCACTGTGTGTCCCGGGGTCCTCGCGCGTGTCCGAATGATTGGTGCCACCCCACATATGGAGTCCTGGTCTAACAGATGCACCCACACCGCCTGTGTCTGCTTGAGCCGGACACGAGGGATGTCCTCAGGCCTTGGGTGACAATTTGGGTAGTGAGGTCTCAGGGAAGTCCCTCACTCCTTGTGCCCATCTTGGGGTGCGGGTGTGCACAGCTGGCGTCCCAACCTTCGTCTGTGGGGCTGCAGTTGCTGTATTCCCCCTCTTCTGTTACAAACTAATCTCGAATGGGACAGAATAACGTCTGTCTGTTCACAGGTGACTTCTGGGGGGTCTGTTGCAAACCGTGGAGAGGGAGACTTGTTCTCCAGACAAGCCATTCTGATGGCCGGCCCTGCCTCTGTGGGCGCGGAAGGGCACCGGGCGCACACCGCCCTATTGTAGTCGCTCCTCCCTGCTCCCACTTGGCGAGCTTGGCCGAGTCGCTCCACGCCACTGCGCCTGGGTCTCCTCCTGGGTGGGGCCGTGGGGGTTTCCGTGTGGTGACGCAGTGATGGCGGCCCGGCAGGCAGCGGGAGGTGTTTCTGAGGTGACTTCTGGCTGGGCCTCCCGCCAGAGCTCGCCCCACGCTGGCCTCCTCCGGGACGAGGCCGGGTTCCCGCTCAGCGCCCCTGTGCTTGGCCTTGCAGGTACGCCCTGCTGAGGAAGTCCAAGGAGCGGCAGGGGCTGGACGGCCTCAACAACCTGAACTACTTCGCAAACGTCACGTACGACGCCTTGTATAAGAACGTCACTGTCAACCTGACACCCGAGCTGGCTCAGGTGAACGAGCACTGAGGGGAGAGAAGGGCGTGGGCGTCGCCACCGCCACCACAGAAGTAGTCTGGTGACCTGTCTGGGGGTCTCCCCAGGGAGAGACCAGAAGCGGAGTCTAATGAAGGACCACAGGGTTCCAGGGAAAACTGTGACACAGTACACGCACAAACGCCTTCACCGTAGGACCCGCTGGGACCGAGGGGTCGTCTCTGGGCGCCCCTCATCAGCACTGGCTTTTCGTTTCCACACGACAGACGTCTGTCCTGCTGCTCTCCCCCCATCTCCCCACCTCAGCGTCCCGTCTTCACCACACTCGCCAGAACCCGCCACGGGCCGGGGGCCGCCCTGGGCCTGGCGTGCACGGCCACGGCGAGGGGCTCCGGAGCCCAGGGCGGCGCCTGCCTGGCAGCTGTGAGCCCGGAAACCCATAGGACTCCGCACCGTTCTGCGCATCTCCGGTGTTCTCTTTGGTTTCATTTTTTAAAAAATTACCTGCTTTGGGTGGGGACTGAGGGTGGAAGGGGGGATTTGGGGACGATAAATAGACATAAATATATAACAATCACTTCTTGAAGAAGTATAATTGTAAATAAGCCATGTAAAATGCCTTTTTTAAATTTAATTTTATAGCTGGCTCCAATTCAAAGTGAGGATTTATACTTATTGAGATCACTTATTTGGTTGGCAAATGCAGGAACTCAGTTAAAATGCAGTTGAAGAATATCATCTCCCAAATTGCTATCACTTTGAAAGGGAGTGGTTACAGGGCTTGTCACAGAAGGAGGGAACCCCCCTTTCTCCCCGGAAGCTGACCTCTCCCCACCCTCCCCTTCTCCCCTCCTCCAGGAGTCTTGCTCCTGCCTTCTGCTGTGGCCCCTCCTCCCTGCAGCTGGGCACACTGGCCCCCAGGCTGGGCCGGACGGGAGGCCGCCGCTGTGGGGCACATACTGCCGTCCCCGCCCACAGCTGGCCTCCGGTGCTCCCTGTGTGCCGACCGGCCCTCTGGACTGGAGTTTTTTGTCCCGTCTCCTGTGGGGCTTGACCCAGTGTCTGAGAGCTGTGCCTAGATGACCAGCTGGCTTCAGTGATTCCTGTTTTGCTTTTAGTTTCTGGAAAGATTATTTGTCCACAGTTACCTTGTATGCTCCGTGGAAGTGAGGAGCAGTTGCAGGGGGAAGAATTCAGCCAGGCTGCAGGTGACACTTGTGTGCTGTGGGTCAGCTTGGCTCCAGTGAGACCAAATCAGAGCTTTGAAATTTAGACTAGCGAAGCTCCACATTTCTGAAGTCAGATTCTAAATTGCATTTGAATTTGTGCCTCTTTGTTTTTCCCTGAGCCATTGCCCTTAGTTTATATTTCTGGCCACTTCTGCAGGATTCTGGAAAATGCCAGGTTTTTTCTTCTCTCCTTTTCCGTAAAACATTTATATATTGTGATTAGGAGTACTTTCTGAAGAGTGCTTCATATTTTTTTTAATTGCCTTGTTTGCCTTCAACTTAATTTTCATGGTTTACATGGGTGTGTGTAGGGGCGTGTGTATCTGTGTGCATAGGGTTTTTTCCATTGCATGTGTTGGTTCCATGGACATATGATCCCCACGCGCTGTGGGAGTGATTGGCCAGGCCTTGTTTTTTGTTCGTGTGCTTGTTCTTTTGAAGAACAGAGTGGTATTTAGGAGATAAATTGCATTGCAACGCTCTTATCGGCTCATATGAGAGAGCAGATACCTGCCCTTGACAATGCTGGTAAGTTGTATCATACATTTAAAAAGAGTTGTAAGCATTTCATGCTTTGAAACACCTTCACAAGAGAACATCACACAGAGAAGTTTCTTTGGTTGCTTTTGTCTTATGGTGCATATAGCAATAAAGACTCCTTCACCCTCACTCCCGTGCAGCCTCGGCTGCTCTACCCTCACCCTTCTCTCTCGTCACTGAAGGCCGTGAGCTGCTTTTGATGTGACAGTGATGTGGTGTCACTTGGAAGGATGTGCCAGGACAGGCGCGTTCTGGGTCAGGAGTGTCTCGTGTGCAGCAGCGCCACGAGCTGGTGATCGTGTGGGGGGCCCTGTGTCAGTGTCGTGGGCGCCAAGTGCTGCTGCTGGCTGAAGGCTGACGCATGGTTTAATCACAAAAATGCTGATTTGAGGATAAAAGGAAAGGGTTGTTTCCACTGCTTTAAGTAGGGTCACTGACACCCTCTTGCAATCATGCCTGTTTGTTTTATTAGTATGGAATCTCTTAATATACACTGTTAATCATGTACCCACCAATTTGAATATTATATGGAAAATGTAATAGTTACAGGCATAGCCAGGCAGATGTGCTGCTCATGGCGTGAAATTCTCATGTTTAGAAAAAAGAAAATAAGAATCAATTGTGACCTTGGACATATTTTGGCAGCTGAAATTCTTCAAGGCTACTGACAGGTGACCCTTAAATCAACCTCGTCTTTTATTGCTGTGTGCAAGAAAGGTTCCCCCTTTCATGCTGGTTTTTGGGGAAGGTGATATTTGCAGAACTACTCATGGTGACATAATAGGGACTCTTTTGTCAGAGCTCCTCCACCACAGACATAAGTAGCTGAACAACAGCCACATGTAGTGATTGTATCCACCCACCGTTGACAATGGCATTGGACGTAGCTAGCTTCTTTCCATCACTACTTTTTTTTGAGCTTGCTCTTATGTTTTAAGAGGTGCCAGGGATACATTTTTGCACTAAAATCTAAAGATGTTTTAAAAACACTTTTCACAAAAAATAGTCCTTTGTCATTACATTATTTACTCATGTGTTTGTACATTTTTGTATGTTAATTTATGAATGATTTTTCAGTAAAAGATAACATACTCAAGAACCAAACTTTAGTGGTCGTCTCTTTCTATCAGTTTGGCTTTGGCGGGGGAGGGGGGGGGCTTTCCTTCCTTTGGGAGGTTCAGCTTCCAGAGCTTGGTGAAGTAAACACTGCCTGCAGGCCAGCATCGGGAAGAACTCTTCCAGGAGGCGGCAGCCCCGAGCCCCCTGAGTTGCCCGCAAGAAGAGCACCCCACCCCATACCAGCCTTGTCGAGGGACCGTGGAGTTTGGTGCCGAGGGTCCTCTGAGATCAGCCCAGGGTTTGCTCTCTGCCCTGTTCTGCTCAGAGATTATAAACATAGCCTCTATTTATTGAACATTTACCACTCAAAATGTGTTCTTGGAGTTTAAGTTCTGTACACAGGTGCTTGGGACATGAGATGCAGAGTAAGATGAGTCTGGTGGCCTGCCGGCCCACTGTCCAGCACGGGTATGAAGAAGTGAGTGGAATCACAGAGCTCTGCAGGAGAGTGATGTGGTGGTGATTGATACAGCAGCGGGGGGCGGTGTCCTTGTGGGGGCATGGGAGAGCCCAGGGAGATGGTACCCAGCTGCAGGGGCAGGAGAGAAGTAGTGTGGTCAGGCTTGGGTGAGGTGGGGGGTGGGGGAGACGTTCTGAGAGCAGTCTGGAGTTTGCAGCCTGCAGCGCTGTGTGCAGGGGTTGTTAGGTGGCAGCTTAAGGTGATAGCTCCGACTGGGGGATCAGAGAGAAGCAAGGAGGTGGGAAAGGGGATTAGGTGAGAGCAGTGTGGGAGAAGCCGAGGGGTGCCCAGGACCACCACCGAAGCTGTTGGCCTCCCTAGCTTGTAAGAGACGGGAGCACAGGGAGAAACATGAGCACAGGGTTTGGAAACTCCGAATCAGCAGCACAGTGGCAGTTTAGTGTCTCTCTGGCCTAGGACTCAAGGAAGGAGCCATCCGGACCCCTCCCGGCCTGTGAGTGTCCAGGAGCAGGGAGAAGGCGGAGGCCTCCGTGAGCACTCAACACCCTATGACAGTGGCAGATATGAGCGAGAGAGTGGCAGGAGGGACACGAGTGGGTGCATTGGGAGGGTACAGGGAAGCTCAAGAGGGAGCATTTGCAGGGTTGAATGCAGCCAAAAAGTGACACAGGAGAAAAACAACAATTGGCCATGGGGCAAGTACCGGGGGGCATGGCAAGAGGCACTTTGCTGACCTGGTGGGGTGGGACCCACGGGGCACTGGGCCACAGGGTCGAAGCGAAGCAGCAGGGCGTGTGGGCAGCACCTGGCCCCTGGGAGGAGAGCAGTGGGCTTGGCTGGAGCAGCACCCAAGGCCGCATTGAGCTCGCGCTCTGCTTTTCCTGACTGAGAAACGCAGTGAGCCACAGGGAAACATCCATGGAGGAAGACAGTGGGATATGTCTGTGACAGGTGGCCCTGCAGGTGCGTGCCTGAGTTAGTGGCAGGGTTGAGATTTAAAACAAAAACAGGAATTGGGAGCTCATGAGCATCCCACTGGCTGATGCAAATGCCCCAAAAGTCCAGTCACCAGGATGGAGGCCCTGCGAAAGAGTGGGCACCTGACCCCGCCATTTCCTTCCCACTGCCAAAATTGTCTTAATTGGGAGGGCATCCAGTAATAAAAGTGATAGTTCCCATTTATCACCTTTTTTTTTGTTTCTTTGGTTTTGGTTTTTGGTATTGGTTTTCATACCAGGGATGGAACTCACAACCTCGAGCCTGCCAGGCAGGTACTTGCGCCACTGAGCTAAATCCCCAGCCCTATTTTTTGAGACGGTCTCACTATGCAGTTCAGGTTGGCCTTGAACTCACTTTGTAGCCCAGGCCGGTCTCGAACTCACAATGATCCTCCTGCCTCAGTCTCCCGAGTGCTGGGTTTACAGACATGCGCTACTATGCCTGGCTTTATCAGCTGTTTTATGCCTGGGCCTATGCAAAGCACCCTTCAATCTAGAGCAAGGCTTCCCTGTTTCCCGCCTGACCTTTGGGGCCAGATCACCTGTTGCCTGGGGCCCGAGGCTGGTGTGCAGGCTGCACGCTGCGCTGCGGGGTGTCTGGCAGCTTCTCTGGCCTCTGCCCTCCAGCAGCCAACCATAACCGTCACTGGCTGCTGTCAAATGCCTGGGGAAGTAGCAGACACAGCTGCTCTGAAAGAATGGAAGCCACAGCTCACCTGGAGTTACAGAGTGAGCCGCTGAGCCAGCCTGGGGTGTTGCTACCACCAGGAAGATGCCCTTTCTCCCTTGATTGATTCCTGCCGCATCTTCTTCTTTTTTTATTTTTATTTTTATTATTTATTTATTTTTTTTTGCGGCACCGGGGATTGAACTCACAGCCTCGCGCCTACCAGGGCAGGCGCTTAAGCCACTGAGCCAAACTCCCGGCCCTGTTTTTTTGAGGCGGGGTCGCACTGTGTAGCTCAGGTCAGCCTTGCGCCGCGTTGTAGCCCAAGCCGGCCTCGAACTCACAACGCTCCGCCTACCTCAGCCTCCCGAGTGCTGGGATTAAAGGCGTGCACCACTACGCCCGGCTTTTATTTTTATTTTAAAGAGAATAAAATCAAGCAAAACAAAACAATAAAGCCAATCAAAACAAACCAGTGTAAATGACACAGGACTTCAAAACATTAGGAAATCAATAATGGTTACCATAATGCATCTTGTCTTCAAAATCGCATCTTCCTTTTTGCAAAAGTGCTCTTAATATCTCTTGTTCACAGACAGTTTTTAAGGTATTTTTATTGAAAACCGATAAAAGCAGTCCCCTCTTCCCGATACTCTTGCATCAAGACTAAGTTTCCAACATGAACTGGGGATACAAGCAAACCATAACACATGTTTTCTGTAGAATCCACACATCATACATGAACATGTTCGTGTACCTCCACTGCTTATCAAAATTTCCTTGGTCATTTTTATATAGTTGCTCAGTCCAGTGAAGCTTAAGTGTATTCTGTCAAGTCTGATAAAAGAAATCTAGTTAGAGCCAGGTTGTGTTCCACACATCTGTCATTCCAGCTGCTCTGGAGACTGAGGAAGGAGGATCCAAGTTCGAAGCCAGCTCGGGCAACTTAGTGAGACAGGTGGTCTGACACAGATGCGAGCAATGATGTGGGAGGACGTCACATTGTCCACCAGGAGAAAAACAGCCACACACGCAAGGCTCTGTCAACGCACATGAAATGGAAATGACCATGCAGTGACAGAAACGAATCGGCAGGCCGGGAACGGAGACACCACAACGCGGATGTGCTGGTTACAGTCTGAGGCTACATTCTTGGGTGCTGGGTTCCAGCATAAAGGAAGCAACTGGGGATCTGGGGCAGTGGCGGCCACTGTGCTGGGTCTGTCACTGGGACTGTCAGAACAGAACAGATGCAAGACAGTTTAGAACCAAAAGGAGACACCAGGTGTAGCTCTGTGCTAGGGCAATTGCCCAGCTTGTGTGAGGCCCTGGGGTCCAACCCCAGCACCATGCCAAAATAATAATAGTAATAATGATAGAAATAATAAGGGGGACTTTAATCCCAACACTCGGGAGGCTGAGGTAGGTGGAGTGTTGTGAGTGCGAGGCCGGCTTGGGCTACAACATGAGACAAGCCTGGCCTGAACTACATACTGTGACCCTGTCTCAAAAAAGTAGGGCTGGGAGTTTGGCTTAGTGGCTTAAGCGCCTGCCTGGCAGGCACAAGTTTGTGAGTTTGATCCCCAGT